>JANAVB010029617.1:1097527-1265027 GCA_029216955.1 Iris pallida
ATTAAAACAAAATAATTCTCGAATCCAATCGGAAACCGCAATATAGTTTCGGGAATTCCCGAAGTGAATTCGGAATCACACGAAATAAAATCCAGAAAATATATTTCGAAAAAATCCGAAATAAACACGACATATCACAGAACATTTTGGAAAAATACGAAGTTACGACGTCGCTAAAAACCGAATTCCGGGAGGGAATCGGGACCAATCTCATCATAGACAAACGAAATGGGACGGGACAGAGGAGTTATACCTTGGATTGCTCGGCTGGAGATCTCAGATGAAATTTAAGAAATAATAGAGATCCGACAGCAAACGAAATCGGGACAGCGCTGGACAGTGCTGTCCAGATCAACGGGCAATCACGGGAACCCGGACAGCGGAGGAGAACGGAAGGGGAAAACAGCAGTACAGAGCTGCAGGGTCGACTAGGGCACGGGCGCGGGGCCAGAGGCGTGCGCTGGTGGCGGCCGAAAGGGGGCGCGGAGAGAGCTGGGACGCGCGGCAGGGGGGTTCGGCAAGGGAGGCGGTGGATTTCAGCGCCGGTGGAAGGGCGCAGGGCCGGTCGAGGTCGCAGGCGCGGGGGGTTGGCGCGGGGTGGCCGGGAGGTCGGGGCGGGCGCCTCGGAGGTGGCCGACCGCACGGAGGGGCGCGATGGCCGGGAACGGCGACGGCGGCGGATCGGGGTCCGCGGGGTGGCCGGCTCGGTCGCTCAGGGAAGGCGAGGGTGTTGGCGTCGGGGCTAGGGCACGCGCCGAGAGTTTGGCCGGTTGGGGAAATTTGGAGAAGTGCTCTGGAGTTGGGGGAGTTAGTGTAGGAGAGGGGAGAGTGAAGGAAGTAGTGGGGAAGGGTGGTTGGGTGTGTGTGTTATAAAGGAAGGGAGGAAGTGTGCTGAACGTATGTGGGGGAGTAAAAGTAGGGAGATGGATCCCTTGGAATAGGACGTGAATGGCCTGGTCGTGGGTGACCAGGCCAACAGGTAAATATATATATATATATAGATATATATATATATATTTTTAAAAAGAACTCAGGATTTCAAATAAAATGGAATGGGTTCCAATTGGGTTTCGGAAAGTTGGGTTCGAAACTGGTCCAGGCTCGGGTCAGGTCAGCAACCAAAGATCCAAATTATTAATTTTGAAATTTATTTTTAAACCACAATAAAAATAAATAGTAGTAATAATATAATAATATATATAATAATAATAATAATAATAAATTATGAAACCAAAAACTGGGTTTCACACTACAAGAGATTTGAAACGGGTGATTGAAGGAGGCCCATGGACGTTTGATGGCAGACTAATGTTCTTAAACGATGGCACCCTGCATCAAACTTCGAGAAAGACGCCTCACAGCAGTTTCCATCTGGATTAGATTCCCCTGGTTATCCCCACAACTTTGGAGTATACCTTCAATCATGAAAATGGCTAGCCTGGTGGGCAACCCAATACGCACGGATATCCCGACTGCAAGGAGGCAAAGGCTGGCATACGCGAGGATATTCGTTGAAATCACGGCCAAAGAACCACTCCCGCACAAAATCGATATGATTCTCCCAAGTGGGCATAGGATGGAACAAGATATCGAATACGAATGGGTCCCGCCGTCATGTGGTAAGTGCTTCTGTTTCGGGCATACCCTTGACCATTGTAAAGAGGCTAACGTGCAATCAGAGGAGAGGGAGCCACCCACGCCTGGAGGAGGGACAGAGCAGGAAACACATCAAGGAATCTCGGCAGAGGATAAGAACGAAGAGGAGATGATAGACTCGACAGCCCTAATATCCAAGACAGTAGAGGAGGAGTTGGATATCAGCTTTAGGACTATTAGACAAGAGGCGCCCATACAAAGCGGATCGATACTCGGTAAAAGACCAGGACCAGATGCTAATGTGGAGGATAACACCAATAACTCACAGGCCATGATCATCTACGGGCAGGATAGAGATCCCAGGGGACCATCTGAAGACAAGGAGGCGTCCACAGCTGAGAAGGACGGAGAGGAAGCAGAGTGTCTAAGGTTGTCACGACCCGTTACCCAAATTGTTGGGCCGGGCCGAGCCATGTCCAGCCTACGCTTAAGATAAAGCGCAGTAAGCTGTTCTAGAGATAACAAGACAAGACTAAATGTGCTAACAATTCTATAAGTGAAGAAGAATCATAAATGCTCCAAACACAAAAGTCGTCGTATATAGTGAAATATCCAAGTACAAGTAAACTGAAATGTAAAACTGGATACATGTCCAGTTACAAAATGATATAGTCTAATACATGACTACACTAAGTATCCCAAGTAGCTAAGCAAACTAGACGAGTCTCCCCGCAGGAACATCCTCGTATGGCAAAACCGGGTCCTCGGCAGTGACTCCATAATACGAATCACAGAGCAACTCCTCCTCAGTAAGTATACCTACAACGTTATCCTGTCAGGACGGGAGCAAGTACAACCTCTACAACTAAAGTACTGAACATATAATGAAAGAGATGTACAACAAGAAATATGGTGTGATAAGTCTATAAACAGGAAATACTGGAAACATGGCCTCATGGTACAACTGGGATCATAGTATCATAGTAACATAGGGAACATGGCATATCATGGTTTAATTGATTCTTTTTGGAAATGACAACATATAGTTTAAAAGTTTAAAACCGTAGCATGTACGTGAATCGGTCAATAGGTAGCAGGATGTACTGCGGCACATATCTGGCATGCACATGCGTGCACGAGCGGCATCGGTGTATATCCATACACAAACGCGAGATCAGAACATACGGCAAGGGTACATATAGAATGTCACCGAGCGCGGTAAATACATATGATAAGGGTCATGTTCACGTACAATACTAACAGTTTTCCCTTAACCCGTTATTTAACATGTGGGAGATACGAGAATGGTAAAAACATGTGAATACTCAGAGCAGTCTAAAGCATAGTAAAACTTGTACTGAGAACCCGTAAGAAGCATGTGAAGGTATAAGAGCTGTACTAAACATGGCCGGTACTGAAAGTGATACAACATGTGAAAACATAACTTGCTACCTCAAGGATCAGTCTTTTAACAGGGTTAATACATGTTCTAGCATTAAAAGACAGTAAATGAGTATGTAGATGTACTTGCCTCTAGCAAAACAAGCTGCGATAAAAGTGCTATAGATGTCCAGTAACTCGTCACTGTAGCAATAAATACAATAAACTTAGCTTTTACACTAAGCTAAAATACTAGATCACTAAACTGGTGTGACACGACTTGTGACTGGACACCTAGCCAAAATAATGACTTGGCATAGGAGACCAATGTGGGGTGACACACTATGTTAACTAACTTTCTAGGGTCTTTACACTAGTGAGGGATGGGGTTCAACACGACTAAAACTCCAAATAACACAAAAAGCTACAAGTCGTAATTAACCAATAAATAAATCAAAAGATCATTGTGTTCCAACAATTTTAGAGATAGACAAAAAGCCTAGTTTTGCATAAAACAAAGTACCAAAACGATCCTTGCTAACTATAGAAATTTATTATAATTTTTCTGGAATTTATTAACCAGTACAAATATTTTATAAAAATCAGTTTTCCTAAGTATACAGAAAGTGAGTTTTGGTTTCATATGCCAAACTAGTGGCAAAACAGTAAATTAAATACTACAAAAATTATACTAAATTAGCCAACTTAACAAAGTATCTAAAAACTATTTTTCCATAATTTTAGCAATACTTTAAGTATTTTTAGAAAATCAAAAACAGTAATGCACACAATAATTAATTATCTGCGTATTTTGTCCATGTATATAATTTGAACCAAAGTTCAAATACAGGACCCAAGGCCATGAATCAAGTCCAATATGACTTGAACAGGTCTTGAATGTGTGAAAACACATTTGAGCCCAAATACCCATGCTAGGCTTGGACATCAAATGGTTGCAGTAATTTAAATACAATAAAATATAATTTGGTAAAAGTGCAAAATAATTATTAATATTTTAATAGGGCAAAGTTATGCATAGTGAAAAATATAATTACATGTGTTAAAAGTACATATACATTTGTAAGAAAAATACTTAATTTATAGAGTACAAATATACATATATAAATATATATACATATACATAGGAAGAATACTTTAATAATAAAGTGTATATATATATATATTAATATATATATATACAAGAAGATATATACATATATATACACAAAATTTACTAATTATAAAATATATATATACATATATATATAATACTGTAAAATACAGTATATACATATATTTATATATACTAAATTATATATACATATACATATATATATAAATATATATACACAAAAGAAAAAGAAAAGAAAAAAAGAAAAGAGAAAAGAAAACAGAAAGAAAGGGGGAGGGGCTCGAACCCTGTCCAGCGGGGGGGGGGTCTTAGTCACAGCGCGCTGGCCAGTGGGCCAGCGGCCCGCTTTGTTAGAGATAGGATTAGGGTTAGTTTTATTTTAGGTTAGGTGACATTAATAAATAAATAAAAAAAAATATAAAACACAGTCCTGTGTCCTGACAGTTAGGGACACAGGAGTCTGTGTCTCATGCTTAGCACGACACGCACGCGTTTGATTCTCTCGTGTCCAGTTACACAAAAATGTTCGCCAGGACACGGCGAACCATATATACGTGTACGAGACACGTACGACACAGTCTCGTAACTGCTACCTTCGTGTCCGACTTCACAGGGGGGATTCGAGAGTGCTCGACGGCGGCTGAGGCGATGTGGTCGCGGCGGAGTGGTGGCGCTGGACGCGGCTCGACGAGGCGGTCCTGATGGTGGTGGTTGGGGACGATGACGTCGAGCGGTGGTGGTTGAACGGGGGTCGCCGGAGCTAGGGTTAGGGCTAGGGCTTTCGTCGGAGACCAACGTCTAGGGTGGTCGGGGACGTTCGTGGTGGTCGGAGTGGGTTAGAGCTCGGTCTGGGGAGCAAGGTGGGGGGGTTTAAGTAGGGGGCTAAGGCGGTCGATAGGTCGGTCGGGCAGCGGAAACGGCGGGGGCAGCGGTCGGGGAGTCGGTCGGGCAGGGTGAGCGGTGGAGGAGAGAGAGAGTGACGTGGGGGGGTTTGGGTAGATTTGCATTAGGGTCCCCTAGTTTAGGATAATTACATAATAGGTTCCCGCAGTAATAAATGCAAATAAAATTTGCATAAAACAAATAAGAATTTGCAACCCGATATCTAAACAATTGTAAAAATTACAAAACCACATTAAAACAATTTAAAAATTACAAATTGATATAAAAACAATTCTAATTAATTGCAAAACTTAATTAAAACATTTTAGGAAATTGCAAAATGGTATTTTTGTATTTAAAACTCATTTAAAAATCATTTAAAAATTCTAGAAAATTTCCTAAAAATTATAATAAATATTTTAAGGCTATAAATGACATTAAAAATTAATTAGCACTAATTAAAATGAATTTGAAAAATCAGGGGCTTACAAAGGTCCCTCGCTAAAGCAGCAAAGAGGACCCAACAATATGCAGGCACTCAAAACAATCAGACAGGCATCGATGTGGGCGAGCGGCGAGTAGAAGCCCAACTGGATAGGGGACTACCGATTACTCGAGACAACCCTCAATGGAAGTTACTAATGAGAGGGGATGGACCTGGGGCAGGGTCAGGTAAGCATAAGCAGACCAACCCCAACTTGTATATTGAGAACTCTTTCCACCGTCCAGGGACGAGTCAGGGTACCGCTGAGGACAACCTACTCGTGATAAATGACAATACTCACATGGAATGTACGAGGAGTCAACTCCAGCGTGAGATGGAGGGAGACTATGAATTTGGCTCGTAAACACAGAAGTACGATTGTAAATATCCTTGAGAGTAAAGTTAAATCTGCTGAGTTATTAACCAGACGAACTCCTAATCATTGGTCTTCGTCGCATAATCTAGAGCTGGGAAGCATGGCAAGAATATGGATGCTATGGAACACTCGTAATTGGGAAGGTCAGGTAAGACTTCTCACTGAACAACTTATAGCTATTGACTTCACTAACAAAGGAGGCTTCCAAGTGGTGGTTTGTGCAGTATATGGCCATAATGATAGAAGGAAACGGCTCGATCTATGGGAGAATATCATCAGAGTTGCTATGGAAGTAGGAAATCGGAGACCACTCGTCCTATGCGGGGACTTCAATGCGATGCTCTCTGCCTCGGAGAAGATAGGAGGCCGTAGAGTCCCGGACCTGATTCTTGCAGATTTCCAAAACTGCCTTCTTAGGTCCGGCCTTACGTGCCTATCGAAGACAGGACAAATATGGTCATGGAATAACTGCTCTACTACTAAGCGTGTAGTCTGCCAACTTGACAGGGCTTTGTGCAATAATAGGTGGCTTGAGATCTTCCCCAATAGAATAGCAGAGGGGCTTCATCGAGGCACGAGCGACCATACCCCTATCTTAATCAGAATGACGGAGGAGGCTAACATTCGAAGACGGCCTTTTCGTTATTGCAATGCATGGCCGGAAATTGAAGGATACAAGGAGGCGGTGGATAGAGGATGTGGTAAAAATCTGAAAGGTAATGCACAGTTTACTCTCGTGCAACGTCTGAAACTAATCAAGATGGAATTGAAATCATGGAACAAACGCAGGCCAACCCCCGATCTCACTGTCAAAGAGCGGGAACTACAGGAAATCCAAGATTTACTACAACAATCACCTATGGACACGGTACTAGCGGAGAAGGAGACTACTATGCAAAACGAAGTGAGGAAACTTCGCGTCCTAGAGGAGATTCAACTGCAACAGCGAGCTAAATGCGGATGGCTCAAAGATGGGGATCGCTGCTCTAAATTTTTCTACACCACCATTAAAGCGCGTCAACACAGGAACTCCATTCACGACCTCATTGACGTTGAGGAAAATCCGAGCACAGACACTAATAGGATCAAAGAGGAGGCGATTGAGTACTACACAGCCCTATACAACCAGGAAGGATACACGACAGCTTTCCCAGGCCTGGTTTGCAAAAAAATAGTTACAGAGGCGGGTAACCAAACGCTGAGTAAGGAAATTACATTGGAGGAGATCGAAGATTTTGTGAAAACGGCAGATCCAAATAGAGCGCCCGGGCCGGATGGCTTCAATGCCGCCTT
Source organism: Iris pallida (assembly GCA_029216955.1). NCBI lineage: Eukaryota > Viridiplantae > Streptophyta > Magnoliopsida > Asparagales > Iridaceae > Iris > Iris pallida. Next base: position 1,104,671 of record JANAVB010029617.1, read on the forward strand.
CTACAAGAAACACTGGGAGTATCTTAAATACCAGGTACTGTTAGCAGTTCAAGAATTCTTCCAATCAGGGCGACTACTAAAGGAGATCAATCATACATTCTTGACGCTCATACCAAAGAAGGAATGAGCTGCAGCATTGGGAGATTTCAGGCCAATCGCTTGTTGTAATTTCATATATAAGATTATTACTCATCTCATGTGTACCCGAATGCAGGCTATTTTGTAGGAACTCATATCCCCCAATCAAACGGCGTTCATTAAAGGTCGTTCGATTGCGGAGAATTATTTACTTGCTCACGAACTGGTTCGAGACTTTAACAAAGCTGGCGGCCGCAAGGGATGTATCAAACTTGATCTAAGGAAGGCATACGACTCAGTAAACAGAGACTTTGTCTGTGAGATGCTACTCAGCATGGGATTTGATCAGTGGTGGGTTACCCGGATTAGAGAATGCATATCTACCCCGTCTTTCTCTATTCTTATTAATGGGCAGCCACATGGTTTCTTCAAAAGCAATCGAGGACTGAGGCAGGGGGACCCTCTATCCCCGTATCTTTTCACCATTGTGATGGAATATTATACATGCCTCATGGATTTGGCCGTTCATCGGAAGCAGATCACCCCTCTCTTTCGCCGTATTCAGCCGTGTGTCTCGCATCTCATCTACGCGGACGATCTACTGGTTTTTATAGAGCCAACTACTACCTCAATTGCCAGCCTCAATGCCGTCCATGAAGAGTTCGGGACACTTACAGGGCTGACTCTCAATAGAGATAAGAGTCGAGCTTACTTTAGCAGAGACTGTCCTGATAAAGCCCGTTGGGTGGAGTCATTGCAAATCGAACAAGGACATCTACCAGTTAAATATCTCGGCCTGTCTTTGTCGATTAACCAAGCAAAGGCGAGTGATTGTAAGGAGCTGATCCAATACGTTCAAAAATGTTTGGAGGGATGGCAAGCACAAATACTCTCGTTCGGAGGAAGACTAGAGCTGGTACGCTCGGTCATCTGGGCAATTACGTCGTATTGGTTGCAGGCCTTAATTCTCCCAATACACACGGTCAACCAGGTGGAGAGGTTATGTGCTAACTTTGTTTGGAAGGGAGGTCTCCACACTATATCATGGGAAGACTTGTGCTTGGAGAGAGAAGAGGGAGGATTGGGTATTCGGTCCTTACGAGTCCTTCGAGACGTTGCGATCCTGAAAATCGTATGGCGTTTCCTGGAAGGTCACTCCCTATGGGCTCAATGGGTTAGGAGCAGATATGTGCGAGACAACAATTTCTGGGTGCTTTCCATCGACAACAATTTCTCAGGTGTATTCAAAATGATTCTCCGCAAGAGGCAGGTTCTGAAACATAACCTCAACCGAGTCATAGCCGATGGACGGGACACCAGCCTATGGATGGACCCGTGGATCAAACACCAGAGCCTGGTTGATCTACTTGGGTGGCCAACTTATGAAATCACAGGGAGCAACGAGACGGTTAATGTCCTGATTAGGGACGGTGACTGGGACATTACCTCTCGTCGGGAGGGAAGAGATCCAGGCCGTAGTGATCGACCATGATGGCAACAGAGATAGGTGGGAATGGGAGGATTGTCCAGAGGGGAAGTTCCATACACGTGTAATATACAATCAGATCAGAGAGCATCGGCCTAAGGTGGGATGGGCGGATACCATTTGGGTTAAGGGGGCAGCGGTCAAGACGAAGTTATGTGCATACAAGACAATCCGTAATAGATTGCTCACTAGAGAAAGGCTTAACTTCGGGATATCAATCCCGTCCATTGGATGCACCCTCTGCGGAGATGGTATGAGTGCAGAAACTTGAGACCACCTATTTTTCCAATGTACTTTTTCCAGTAGAGTATGGCAACACCATAGAGACATGCTGGGTATCACAACCAGAGATCGAGCTGGATTGGAGAGTATATTTGAGGAGATAGCTGGCTGCAAGGCAAAAGGATCAGACATATACAGGAAGGCCAGAGTTCGGCTTCTCTTTACCATCTGGCATGTCTGGAGAGAACGTAATAGAAGGATCTTTGAAGCCAAGGCGGCTACTATATCGGGGTCATCCACAACATAGAATATGATCTAGAATGTGTAGAGTAGTAACTGACACTAGTTTGGATGAGTCTATGTATCTCCTGTAATTTGAGATTGCTCGGTGTCCATGAGATAGTAGAACTGAGTGGTTATTAACTCAGTGTAGTTGTAATTGCTACTGGGAGGCTATTTCCCAGCTCTCCTCTATGAAGTACCCTTTCGCTTCCAATATATATATATATATATATATATATATATATATATATATATATATATATATATATATATATATATATATATATATATATATATATATGAGGAATGCTCTAGAAACAGTCGGTTGGTTTTGTATTATGAAACCAACCTATGTTATACACGTTAGATTGGAATTGAATGGTTGAGATTAGATGACTTTAAAAGGTGGTGGGGTCTACACCTTTTAATCTTAATCACTAAATTTCAATCCAACCTCAATATATCTTAATAATTCCAATCCAACCTCAAAATTAAAACATAAAGTGGTTCTATAAGCATGCGAAATCTTAAACGTGTTTCGTATAAATTTTTAAAAAAATTGTCAAACAAAATACGGTAAAAATATGTTTAATTAACTAAATTTGACAATATATTTAAGAATGTAAAGTTTATAATCTCAATATATCTATTTTTTGAATATGTGACTGAATTTTTGGTTGTATTTTTTTTTATACTGAACCGATTTATACTCATACTTTTGGTGTCTCGAGTGTTTCTCATGCCGAACTACTAACAAGGGCCCACACTATACACCTTGATCCAGAAGACACAATGTCAAATGAAAAAAAAGGTTTCCTATATCGCTTGCAGAGTTGCTTTCAAAGAGTGCACCAAAGATAGGAAATATCAAACACCAAAAAAAAACATGTATGCTTATGTTTTTTTCCTTAATATTATTAATTATATTATCTGTTTATTATTATTATTTTTTATTTGTGTTGTATGATTATTTGTGTTGTAATTCATAATTAAACAATTATTAAAAAAAAGTAAAGTGGGTAAGCTTACTTTTTTCCCCAAAAGAGAATAACCAACTACTACTCCATTACAAACCAAACATAAAAGTTATACTTTCCAACTCACCTCAACAACCAAACACCAAACTTTACGATTTCCACTTCTAATCTTCAATTCTTCAAAACATCCAAACAAAGAAAGATAAAATATGTGTACGCATGACATGTATATGCAGTGTGTACGCAAACTGTTGACCTCCATATTATTCACTTCGTCGAACCAAACAGTCCCAGGTGTTGTTTGATTTGGCGAAGCGCAATGAAGTGAAAAATTTATAATCAATAGTTTACGTACGCATTGCAATGAAGTGGAACGAAGTGTAAAAGTTTTCGTTTGAGTGCTTTGAAAAAGTGAAGTTTAGAAGTAAAAAATTCTAAAGTTTAGTGTTTGGTTGATTGTTGAAGTGAGCGAAAAAAAATGTAACTTTTTTGTGAAATGACATGAATATTAAAAGAAATTTTTTTTTTGTTAAAGTCCAGAGGAAGTGGCGCTCAAACCAAACGCAAGAAAGTGGAAATAAGGATTTCAACTTTGGATTTCAACTTTCGCGCTCCACGTCAGAGTTGTTTGGTAGCCCAAAAGTGGGACGGATGTGGAATAGTTTTTGGAACTCAGCTAAACTCGTTGGAGTTCAGTTGTTTGGTAATGCCAAATAACCAAACTTAAAATAAAATCAATACTAGATAGCTATTATCGTATGAATCTCAAACACTTGGATCATAAATATTGACACCAATTTTTCTTTTTTCATCATGTTCAACCTCTTTTGTTGTATGACCAAATTCATCACGGTAAGAAAAAATACTCTCTTTATTATTGTCATTTTTATTATCAGCTAAATCACCAACTCCTTCATTTACGTCATTATCATTTTCAACAAATTGTACTATAAGAGTTTGTTGCTCAGAAATCTTCTACCAAATTTTTCATGTTAAACATCAAATTTTTAAGCATATGTTTGTCCAGAAACCCTCTTAGACTCCAAAGCAATCTCCTCATTTTTTTTTTCTTCTATTATCCTTTTAGATTTTCGGAGAGTTGTTTCCTAGAAATCAATTTTACTTTGTACTAAACAAAAACAATACGCAACTTTTAACCATTTTTTCAACAATCAATAGACAAGCAACAGTGAAATTAATAGAGAAAGAATAATATAACCTGAGACAAACCTGAAACTAAATTGGTATTATTCCTGGGAGGTAGATTTATATTTATTTTTATTTTATTTTATTATTTTTTTTTTTTGGACTAGGAGATGGAGATGTCGAAATGGGTTGGGACTGATAAATATTAGGATTATTTAGTAATAGGGTCCTGTATAATAGTTAAAATTAGGGTGTGAGTCTCGAAAATAACCGACATTAGAATTTGGATCTCCAAAATTTTATTTATTTGTTTACGTAAACAGTAATTTGGAGACTCAAACTCTAATACCGGTTATTTTCGATACTTAAATCCTAATATACGCTATTATATGAGACCCTATTACTAAATAACCCTAAATATTATTGAGGATTTGAGATCAAAAGAGGCATGTTAACAAGGTAAACGAGGAGCCAGTACAATTGTAATATAAGAGCCTAATAACTTTCACTAAATATATACATCCTAAAAACCTTGTTAATCATATGAAATTCACCAAGAAATAACGATATAAGCTATTACCAAAAACAAACAAACAGAAATTTCTTACTAGTCATAGATTACATATAAACAGAACTTAATAACTATCAAGTAGTTGTTTCATTATGTGTTTCCTCGTGTATATATATACCTCGTCTTTAGTGTACTTAATAAGCTTCCTAGTTGACTAGACCAAAATAGGCATGCTAAATTAGAGTCAATATAACTATAAAAATATATATACAAATAGTTTGCAAACTAAAGGCAAGACTCATAATATGCCTAGATGCTACAGCCCCTCCTAGTCTATTAAACATTTTTTTATAATGTAAATTTTGCTGACGATTTCCAATGACGCCGGCGATGATGAGTCTGGTGTGTGCGGTACGGGGCATCGATAATGACTGAGTACTAATGACAAATTGTCACGATCTGAGCTGACGTGGGCCAGAATGGAACGTCCGATCATGATAACTCAACTGATAGGACGTCGCATGGACGGTCGGGACCGGCACCATTCTACCACGTGTATAAATGACGGCCGACCACGCGGCCCGTCGTGCGGCGCAGTAAGGACGTCGTGCGCATAGAACGTATGGTTGGACGGCATCAGCTGTCGTAGGCGCATGAAGATGTTGGGGACTCCTTCGACGTGGTGTGCGTGCAGGACGATGATGAAAAAGCCAGTGCAGATAAGATCCGTACGAAGAGTCCGAAGTGATATGACGACCGGCTAAAAATTATGTGCGGAGGATACACGATTTAACTCAGCCCGCACGTGCTTGATATCTTGCTAGCAAGTTCATTTTCGAACAACAACAAAAGGATACGAGAGGGTTCCTGTTAGCTTCGGTCACTTGCAACTAGGCTCAGATATAAGTTGCTTCCAGTTATGGATCTCACTGGAAGTTTTGCAAGGATGGAACGGAACGGATCACGTCCAGGGATAGCCTCTCCTTCTCGTTGTTGCTGCTGCGTGTAATCATCATATGATGATGATCAGGTGCAGGCTGTTGTGGGTGGTACCAGCGTACTGCAGGGGGATCATGGGGGAGTGCTGCTACAACAGGCGAAGAAGGTGAGGAGCGCCGGGCAGCCTGGCGTCGGGACTGGGCGGCGGTACTGTTGCATGGCGAAGGCGTACGCACATGAGCCGACGACAGGGTACATGAGGAGTTCGGTCGCAGAGATCAGGTTGTCCGTCGTGGAGATGACTCCTTCTGTCCCTGGCGCCGTCTTTCATGGCACCACAAATTATAAAAAAAAAAAAAACTGGACGCCATCAGTATAATTTTAATTTTGTTAAGATTGGACGCCATTAGTTAAAACACATTTTGTATTAACACGTCATGTAATTTGTATGATAATAATACTTAACTTTATGTGTGTTTTTTTAAAAACAACTGTCATAAAAAACATTTTGCATGAACACATCATGTATTTGTTTCATGAATAAGTTTTATCTTAGTAGAGTTATTTGTTTAAATACTTTGGTTTCACCTAGTTATTATATCTTGAGATTTTAATGTTCATATTAAAAAATATGAGGTGATTGAACATTCTAATTAAATAAAAATGAATGTCAAGATAACAATTGAGATATTAGAGAAAATTGAATTAAAAAATTAAATAATAATGTATTTAAAATGTACGTCAAGTTATAAAATTTGGTTGGACGCTATCTTAGATGACGCGGAGTATTTAGCATATGGAACACATTGGAGGTAAACATGAGAGATACACATTGGAGGTAAACATGAGAGATCTAGCATAAAATTAAAATACTCCTTTCTAGTCAAAGGAAAATTTTGACAACCAGCACTTTCGGCTTGTCTACTCTTGAATCCATATTTTTGATAAAACATAACACATCCACTTATAAGAAGTTTGTCATAGCAACTTTGATCTTTGTTTTTATACTGGAGTTCAGTTGTTCGGTAATGTCAAATAACCAAACTTAAAATAAAATCAATACTAGATAGCTAGTTGTTGTATGAATCTCAAACACTTGGATCATAAATATTCAAATCATTTTTTCTCATCATGTTCAACCTCATTTGTTGTATGACCAAATTCATCATGGTAAGAAAAAAAAAAACTTTATTATTGTCATTTTTATTAAAAAAATGCTAAGTCTACAACTAAATGTTTATAAATTTCTTACAATCTCTCTCTCATCCCCTCACACATGGATCCCATCCGACACGTGGCGGTTGTAAAGAAATGGTAAGCATTGGTTGTACTCCTTCACATGGGAAGAGGTACCATCCCTTGTTAGCAGTCACTCGAATAAAACTCGTATTATACGCAAATTTTTTCGTATCTTTCATAAACGTACAATACTTGCATATTTTTGACAAATCCAAATCAGTACATAAATTTTAAGCATGCGGAGTTTTAAACGTGTTTTGTATAAATTACTGAAAAATTTGGCAAAAAAAACGTACTGAGAACCTGTTAATTAACCAATTTTGACAACATATTTAACAATTTAAAGTTTCTAACCTCAATATTTTTATTTTTTGAATATTTGACCAAATTTTTGAACGTATTTTATTTACACTGAGCCGCTTTATACTCGTACTTTTGTTATCCCGAATTTTTTCTCTTTGCCAAATTGCTAACAAGGGTACCATCTAGAAGATGACTAGGTTGCAACACATATATATAGCTTCCATCTACAGGTCAACGACTCAACGAGTAACACTAAGAGCATCATTAGTAGTTGGGACTCTCCAATGCAATTTGGAGCCCAAAATTTCAAAAAAAAGGTAAATGTAGAATGGGTTGGGTTTGTATGAGAATAGTAAGAAATGATAAAGTGAGCTCCGGTCCCAAAAATTGTGTGGTCAAAATTTAATGTAGGAAAAAAATAATATAAAGTTTAGAATCTAGAAAGTTGGGCTCCAAATTGGAACTTACTATTCTACAAAACGAGTTTCTACAATCTAGAATCTAGAAATTGGGAGGCCCAACCCTTAGCACCCATGGATGGGCTGGGACCGAAATTGTAGAAATTGGGACTAGGGATGAGACTTATTATTCTACAAAATGAGCTCCTACATTCTAAATCTAAAATCTAGAAAATGGGATGGGCCTTACTAATGATGCTCTAAGGCTAGGACAGCACAGTCAAAGTCCAAACCCTGATAGAAGTGGGCCAGAGGTTTACTCTTCAAAAGCTGGTGGGACGGCTCCAAACATGCGCCAAAGTCGCTATCGGTCCAGTCCACACCCTTGCTAGCCATCACCCGAATAAAATTTGTATTATACGTAAATATTTTCGTATCTTTCACAAACGTATAATATTTGCATACTTTTGAAAGATTCCAATCATTACGTAAATTTTAAGTATCCAAAATTTTAAAGGTGTTCCGTATAAATTATTAAAAAATTTGAAAAAAAAAAAGGTAATTGAAGTCTGTTAATTAACTAAATTTGACAACACATTTAAAAATATTTAATAATGTAAAAAATTTAATCTCAATATTTTTAATTTTTTAAATTTTTGACAGAATTTTTGAATATATTTTATTTGTACTAAGTCGATTTAGATTCCTACTTTTGTCGTCCCGATTTTTGCTAACAAAGGCCCACACTATACACCTTGATCCAGAAGACAACAGATTTCAAATGAAAAAAAAAAAAAAAAAAAAAAAAAACCTTCTTATACCACTCGCAGAGTTGCTTTCAAAGAGTGCACCAAAGATAGGAAACATCAAACACCAAAGAAAACATGTATGCTTATGTTTTTTTTCTTTATTTGCTAAGTTATATTATTAATTATATTATTTGTTATTTAATTTAATTTAATTTAATTTTATTTTATTTTTTATTATTATTATTATTATTATTATTATTATTATTATTATTATTATTATTATTATTATTATTATTTGTGTTGTAATTCATAATTAAACAATTAAAAAAAAGTTAGATAAACAAATGTGGTTGGAAGTGGATAAGCTCTTTTTTTTTCTCAAAAGTTACATTTTTCAACTCACTTCAACTATCATTCAAACACCAAATTTTATGATTTCCACTTCTAACCTCCAATTTTTCAAAGCGTCCAAACAAAGGAAGTCATAAAATATGTGTACGTATGGCATGCATATCATGCAATGTGTACGCAAACTGTTGACCTCCAGATTATTCACTTCGCCGAACCAAGCAGCCTCAGATGTTTGATAAGGCGAAGCGCAATGGAGTGGAAAATTTAAAATTGATATAATACAATATCACGTACGCATTGCAGTGAAGTGGAGCGAAGTGTAAATTTTTTTCGTTTGGATGCTTTGAAAAAATGAAGGTTATAAGTAAAAAATCCTAAAATTTAGTGTTTGATTGATTGTTGAAGTGAGCAAAAAAAAAAAGTGTAACTTTTTGGTAAAGTGACATGAATAGTAAAAAAAAATCTTGTGGAAGTCGAGAGAAAGTGACCCTCCAACCAAAAGAAAGAAGTTGAAATAAGGATTTCAACTTTCGTGCTATCCTGGGCCGGATGTGGAGGATGTGGAATAGTTTTTGGAACTCAGTTGTTTGGTAATGCCAAATAACCAAACTTAAAATAAAATCAATACTAGATAGCCAGTTGTTGTATGAATCTCAAACACTTGGATCATAAATATTCAAATCATTTTTTCTCATCATGTTCAACCTTATGACCAAATTCATCATGGTAAGAAAAAAAAAACTTTATTATTGTCATTTTATTAAAAAATGCTAAGTCTTTTATAAATTTCTTACAATCTCTCTCCCACCCCCTCACACATGGATGCCATCCGACATGGCGGTTGTAAAGAAATGGTAAACATTGGTTGTAGGCATACCAAAGCTCTTTTTATTATCAGCTAAATCACCAACTCCTTCATTTACGTCATTATCATTTTCAACAAATTGTACTATAAGAGTTTGTTCTTCAGATTGATCTACTAAATCTTCTACCAAATTTTTCGTGTTAAACATCAAAATTTTAAGCATATGTTTGTCCAGAAACCCTCTTTTACTTTGTACTAAACAAAAACAATACGCAACTATTAACCATTTTTTCAACAATCAATAGACATGCAACACTGAAACTAATAGAGAAAGAATAATATAACCTGAGACAAACCTGAATCTAAATTGGTATTATTACTGGTAGGTAGATTATTTTTTTTGGACTAGGAGATCCAGCAAGGTGTCACCGGGAGATGTCAAAATGGGTTGGGACTGATAAATATTAGGATTATTTAGTAATAGGGTCCTGTATAATAGTTAAAATTAGGGTTTGAGTCTCGAAAATGACCGGCATAAAAATTTGGGTCTCCAAAGCATTGTTTATTTGCTTACGTGAACAATAATTTGGAGACTCAAACTCTAATACTGGTTATTTGGAGACTCAAACTCTAATACAGGTTATTTTCGAAACTTAAATTCTAATATACGCTATTATATGAGATGCTAGATCTGAATAGACTTTTTTTTAAAAAAAGTAAAGAAAAAAGATCTAGCTAGGTCACGATGAAGTACCTAAATTTTGAAATATATGGCCAGATATAGAAGTTGACATAGAATTTGCGGTGTTGGCTACTATATGTTGTGAATTATAATTTCAAACATAATCAAAGTCAAAAAAAAAAAATGACAACTTTTAAATATAAGTTGCAACCTAATGTCTCATTCATTCATCGTTGATGTGAATATATCATTTTTAAAAATTACGTTTAAGACGATTGGACTTAGGCTGATAGTTATGACTTAGGTATGTCGCCGTCGTTGCTCGCGAGTTCGTATTCCTCCTCCCTTCACTTGTCAGAATCTCCGTCGACAGAAGAGTAGTTGCTGCCTACGGCCACAATAGTTTAAAAAAAAAAAGTTGCAACAATAGTTTAGCAGTAGCAAAGGCCCCTCGACCACCGCTGCCACCCTCAGGAGCTTTGACTCCCCTGCCAACTATCCTCGACCATCTATCAAAGTCTCCCGCCACCAAACAACTCGTCGGAGTACAATTTGAGAAGAAACAGAGGAAGAAGGAGAAATCGGAGAATATGACAATAGAAAAATTAACCATTGAGAGGCTGACTTCGCACGAAAATAACTCCGCAATCGTAGCTCAGAATTCTGCCCATGTTAAATTTGATCAGTCGTCCTGAAGCTCGAAGTCAGCTACTTGAACATTTCCGTTTTAATTAAAAATCATGGATTGGATATTGCTCCGTTGATGAACCGATTGTATCGAAAGGCGCATACCGTCATTGTTGACGTGTGAAAGTAGACGGAACTAGAATTGTTCGACTCTGTACATTGAATTTAGTCCGTATATGTCGAATTTTAACGTATCGATGTTTTTGGAAAAATTTCAATTATTCTTCTTATGCTTTTCGGATCGCGACAAGACTTGCGCTATTCGATGCGCAACGTTGAACTTGGCCTTCGTCAAGTTCTAAAACCGTCTACCGGATCGCTATTTTGTGAATCGTGCATTTGCGTTGGGTCCCCTAGGTGAAAAATTATGCTTACGTCAAGGTGACGTCGCACCCGCGATGTCAAATTGGTAGGCAATCTTCTAGTAACAACATAATACAAAACATTGTCAAACACCAATTTAAATCATGCCATAAGAAAAATGCGTTAGTCAAGAGAAGGTTATTGTGGAAGGTGAATTCAAAGAAAAAAAAAATGAAGGTTAAGAGAGACTCATTAGCTCGGCTGTCAGAAAACTAATACCGCTTCCAACTTCAAACTCTCACTAACACTTGTTCTAATCTTCTCGCTAATTATCCTGCCGATTATTGGACAATTGGACTTGACTGATTAATTATTCAGAAACGATAGCAATATTGTTCTAAGTTTTCAACCTACACCCATTCCATTTATATCGCACGATACCATTACCAACATGATATGGACACGATGACACAGTCACAACATTGACTTTGATGTAGGCACAAGATTGCTGATACATGACCGACACGGAGGCATCACTGATTTTCTCAGGCTAGACATTAAGCAACATTAAGCAGGGCTGCTTCATCGAGGACGAAGATGACATCATCTGCACTCTCTACAACAATATCGGAAGCATGCACTCACACTACTAAAATATCATCAAATAGCGACGTATATTAGCGACGGCAAAAAAATACGTCGCCAGTAGCGACACCTATATAAGCACGTCGCAAAACGTCGCTCACCAGCGACGTTCTGCGACATCAGTGTTTTACGTCGCAAAACGTCGCTCACCGAGAGTTCTCTTGATGCAGTCCTGGCAAGGGACGACATCTCTCCTCGCGCCAAAAATTTCGCTTTTTCAAGGTGGTTGCGTGAACGTATCACTGAGCGTTTGCGTGAGCAGCGTGGTTCTCATTAGCTATTAGTACTTATTTGTATTGGACTATTTTTATTGGATTGTTTTTGTTCTAGACTATTTGTATTGGACTACATATATGAATTAGAACTGTGTCAATTTCTGGATTATATTGGACTACGACACCGCGGTAACATAGTCCCTGTAGCCATTCGACTGGCGAGGCAGAAACTATGTATCCGTAGATAAAGTCGACTGTCCTCCGACTCTCATCTCTCGGCAATGATGATACGACAACCCAACCGGAGAGGATACTCTGAGAGATCCATCTGAGAGGGACGTATACACTGAGAGATCACATTTACAAGAATTATATCAGTAGTGGGATTGAGTGCTGGAGGAGATATTATCAGAGTATATGTCCTACTCAGATGGGTCTCTCACCGTTAATATTTTTTTCTGACGGCATGGTGGATGTGCTCCCTCAACAGATTCTTGCTCCGAGCCAAAACTTTGCCCCGGAGCTCAAGTGGACATCCTTGGTGTAGAGTTCGAGTGAGAGGTTTCTAACAGCATGGTGGTCTCCTTTGTCAAAGTATCCGTGCTCATCCCACATTGGTTGTGGGACGAGCATGGATACTTTAACAAAGGAGACCACCATGCTGTCAGGAACCTCTCACTCGAGCTCTACACCAAGGATGTCCACTTGACCTCCGGGACAAAGTTTTGGCTCGGAGCAAAAATCTGTGGACGGAGCACATCCACCATGCTGTCAGTAAAAAATAGTAACGGTGAGAGACCCATCTGAGTAGGACGTATACTCTGATAATATCTCCTCCAACACTCAATCCCACTACTGATATCATTCTTGTAAAGGTGATCTCTTAGAGTATACGTCCCTCTCAGATGGATCTCTCAGTGTATCCTCTCCGGTTGGGTTGTGTTCTGAGCCATCCGTTCTCACAGAGGGTCCTATTTTGGATTCTATATTTTGTATTTTGGTTTCTGTATTTTGTATTTTGGTTTCTGTATTTTGTATTTTGTATTTTGGATTCTGTATTTTGTATTTTGGTTTCTGTATTTTGGCTCCAGCTCCATTTGCATTAATCTACGGTACGACATGGTGATCAGGACAGTCCCTGCAGCCATTCGACTGGCGAGGTAGAAACTATGATGATACGACAACCTATCACAAAGTTGATATCTGTGACAGGGATGGCAAATATACCTACGCTGGGTTATAAGCGATGATCTGATATACAAAGGAGGTGCTGCCAAAATTTTTAAAAAATATATTGTGTATTTTTGTTATGATGTGTGTCTGTGTTTACAGTGAATGTGAAATGCAGTGTTCGGAACCATCAACAGCTTCGATTACTGTTGTATGTGTTATCTTGGATAGAAATAGCAACAGTTCAGGGTGCACTTCTGAGAGTTTCATTTTCACGACCTTCACTTTCTCGGGACGTCGTAAAGGTTCCCGAGAAGGTGAAGGACGTGAAGAGGAAGCTCTGAGAAGTCCACCCTGAACTGTTGTTCTTTCTATCCAAGATAAAACATAGAACAGTAAGCGAAACTGTCGATGGTTCGAACACTGCACTTCACACACACACTGTAAACACGGACACAAAGCATAACAAAAATATCAATTTTTTTTTTATAATATCTGCGACGTATAGCGACGTTCTGCGACAGACTGCGACTAACAGTTGACGTCGCTATACGTCGCTAGATAGCGACGTAACGTCGCTAAACGTCACTAATGTACGTCGCTAAGCTGCCCACGTGGCTGCCATGCCAGGTCATCATATATAAAGTTTACAGCGTCGCAAGTGGTCGCTTTACGTCGCAGTTTTGACGACGTATGTATACGTCGCCGTCTGTCGCTACTTTTGCGACGTCTAGCGACACAGAACGTCACGTCGCTAATAGCGACGTTCGGCAACGAAAGTATCATTTGCGACTTATCTATAAGCGACGTCCGATTTTCGTCGCTAAATACGTCGCAAACTGAATTTAGCGACGTATTTTTGTTATTTAGCGACGTCTTCTGACGTCGCTATTTGATGATATTTTGGTAGTGTCAGTTCAATATCTGCACAATCTACAAGTTTATTAAACCAATTAACTTACTGTTACTGTTCCAGTGCTTAATTGCTAATTAGGTGGTCTGTCACAGCCTCCAACCTCCCTGGAAGAACTGACAATGATGTCAAGAACTACTGGAATCAATCACCACATCCACTATTACTTTGAGTACATAGTACATGTTCAATCTCTGGAGACAAATCTGATAATCTATATCCACAAAGAAATACTACTACTCATACATTTGTCCCTTGCACGAGTCCTTATCCAATCGAATGCCATCCTCATATCCTGGCCTAATAAGTCAACGATTCAGTTAGAAAACAAGCAAAGTACATCCAAACAAATGTCGCAAGATATAAAACAAAGCATTAAAGTAAATGCAAGAAATAAATGAACAAGAACATGTGACACGAAACAACCTCATGTGATGTAAATATGTAGTCAGGTTGGGTAGACATCCGAAAATGCCTAAAATTTAAAGTTAGAAAATTATGTGTATTTACGTGAAGAAGTTTGGGAATTTTAAACAAGGACTTGGCGCCATTATGTGTCCAACAATATATTTTTTTTTTTTGGAATTTCGCGTACATTAAGTTAGCTACATTTTTATTTAATTTATATCTAGTATTTTGAATAAGTTTCTTGACATCCATTTTTATTTAATTGGTAGATTAATTTCCTTTATTATCTCATACTTTTGAATCTGAACATTCAAGTTTTAAGGTATAACTAGATAAAAACCAAAATATTTAAACAAATAAATCTACTAGGATGGAAGTTATTCATGAAAAAATTAAAATTATACTAATGGCGCACATTTTTTTTTTAATTTGTGGCTCGTCCAGTATAATTTTAATTTTTGTTAAAGACTGTATGCCATCAGTGAAAACACATTTTGCATGAACACGTCATGTAATTTGTGAGATAATAATACTTAACCTTAGGTGTTTTTTTAGAAGGCAACTGCCATGAAAAACACATTTTGTAAGAACACGTCATGTAATTTGTTTCATCAATAATAAGTTTATCTCAGTAGAGTTATTTGTTTAAATATTTTGGCTTCATCTAGTTATATCTTAATATCTCAATGTTCTGATTAAAAAGTAGAAATTGAATCTACCAATTAAATAAAAACGAATGTTAACAAATTAAGAAATATAAGATATTAGAGGAAATTGAATCCAATTTGAGGTAAGATGACGGCACATACATCTCTTTCTAAAATTCTCAAATTTCTATTCTCTTATTTAAATATTTACATGTAATTTTCTAACTATATATGAATTTTTTCTGTATATATATATTTTGATTAAATTTTTCATGTATAATTTGATTTAATTTTTTTTACAGATGCAACGAAGTAGGGCATATGTTGCTTACCATAATCCTGCTGCATGAAAAATGGATTTTTCCATAGAAATAGGTACCTTCACCCTTTCATGTAGAGATGTGATCCTATTTTTGTAGGAATTTTATTTATGTTAAACCAAACTAAAGTCTAATTATTTAGTCTTTGTAGATATAATTACACGGGTGTTTTTGGTATGCAGAAATTTTTTTTCCCCGAAAATTATCAGGGTGGAAATCTAATACCATGTTTGGTATAAAATTTATTTCCGGAATTTTTGAATATCTGGAAAAACAATATTCCCATGAATCATTGGAACATATTTCCCCAAAATAGGTTAGATATATTAATTTCTCATGGAAACAAATCGGATCTGCGTGGGGTCGGGCTGCATTGGGTTGGTTTGGGTTCGGTCCAGTTTGTGTCAAGGTCCGGCTGGTTTGAGTCTGGTTGGGTACCCAAAGTCAGTTTGGATCAAGTTTCGTTCAGGTCAAGGTCAGTTCGGATCTAATCTAGTAGTGTCAGGTCAAGTAGGGTTTTGGATATGGTTGGATTTGGGTCCGAGTCGGTTGGGTTCAGGTCGCAATTTTTGGTATCTCCAAAATATATTGTTCTTGTAAATTTTCTCCTGTATCTGTATATGAGTCTTGTTAACTGATTCTGTGTGCTCCTAGACAATTATATCATCAGATGAGAAATACTTTATATATATATATATATATATATATTTTTTATATATATATATATATATATATATATATATATATATATATATATATATATATATATATATATATATATATATATATATATTATTTTTTTTAATATATACCCTTAAGTTTGCACAATATTTTTGATATTTAGCTGCAATGAATGCTGAGATAAGTGTAGGCAGAGTTATAGGAAGAGTTAACTAAGAAGATTGAAAGAGGGGCTTCATTTTTGTGCACTTATCTGTCTGCTTTGTTTTCTTCGTTATGTGAGTTATGTGTGGATTACATGTGATATGATATTTTGTTGGCAAGAACCAGGTGGGCAGAATTTTAAATTTTTATTGTATAATTTGATTTTTACAGATGCGGCCGACTATGGCGTACGTCGCCTACCACAATCCCTCCGCAGGACGTAGTGCTGCAGCCCAGAAAATTTTATGGGGAGGTTCTTCACTGTAGGCAACATCCTGACTGATGCTCCCAATCTGGGGCCACCTATTTGTAGCCACTGTGGGCTTCCTGGTCACACAATCTCCAAGTGCCCACAGCTCGCCGGTAGGCCTATCAGCTACCTGCGGTTTGATGAATGATATCAAACCCCTTACTGACAGTAGCTTAGCTAGTGTGTTTACTCTTGACATAACTTATTCTGTCTAGTGTTGTATCTGGATAAGGCTGTCACGCTGATATATACACACTATTATGATTGGCAATATACGTCTCATTTTTCATCATTGATGTGATGTGGTAGTTGTGTTATCCTAAGTTAGTTGATGGCATAGATCTTGCCATCTTGGGCCCTGATGATTTTAATTTAGAAAATCAAGTCTCTATCATATTCATGCACATACCAAGACTTGGGCTGAAGTAAAACCGACAGTACATTTAAACCTCTCAACTATAATCATTAGCCGGTTTCTTTTCATGTGTTACGCTAGTTGTAGTAATTAATTTACCTTCAACCTTTCATGTAGAGATGTGTTACTATTTTTTGTAGGAATTTTATTTATGTTCTTTAGGTTTAATTTCTAAAAATTTTATTTATGTTCTTTAGGTTTAATTTCTAAAAAGCATACTTTCCTAAAAACCGATAGTAACGTAAGGACTCAAAAAAAAAAAAAATATTCCTATATTATGCTATCCTCAAAATTTTACATCTTCAACCCATCAATCCTCAAATAATAAACAACCATTATTTGTTTCTACATAATTTTATTTCTTCACAACAATTTAATATAATCATATACATTAATGTTATATTATTAATATTATTTATCAAGAAAATATTATATTATATTATTCATAGTATTTTAATGTTATTTAATAATATAATATTAGTTATATCTATACAACTATTTAACATAATCATATACATTAACGTTATTTTTATAATATTCATATATAATATAATATTATATAATATAATATAATATAATATTATATTATGTTATTTAATATTATGTTATTGGTTGCGTTATTTTAAATTTTGATGTACTTGTTTATGTTTGTATTTAATTTTTGAAAGTTTGATTTTATTCTATTAATTTCTGCCAAATTATTTAAATATTATAAAAAATACTATAAATATATTCAAAGCTATATTGCTACGATGGAAAACTTTAATGCTATATTGCTACGATGGAAAAAAATTGTGCCCCGATATAACAATCTCAAAGCTATATTGCTACGATGAAAAACTTTAATGCTTTACTCCTCAATACTGACTTCTGTAAGGTAGAAAAGTTTGATGAAGAGCATTATCAAGTCTGGAAGAGAAAGGTTTATCTCACTCTTCAACTCAGAGACGTTGATCACGTGCTTCTTGAAGAGGAACCTACTGTTCCAGATGTTGGGTCTGCTGCCGCAATCACGGCGGCTACTAAACTTCAGGCCAAGTGGAGAAGGAAGAATAGCATTTGCAGGCTGCTTATCCTGAATGCTATGGAGGATTTCCTAGCAGAATCCTACAGTAAGAAGACTATTGTCAGAGACATATGTGAGTCTCTAAAAAAACTGTACGAAGAAGACAAGAATAAGAGCAAGATATTTGTGGTTGAAAAATATCACAAATGGCTCTTTGAGGACGAGAAGTCCATGCTGCCGTAGGTAAACGAATTCCTGAAGCTGCGACAGAAGTTGGAAGATGAGGTGATGCCCCTCCCCGATAAGTTTGATGTTGGAGGGATTGTCTCAAAGCTCCCCGCTGGGTGGAGTAAGTTCTATGCAAACATGCATAGGAAGAAGCTTGAGATCAGCCTTGAAGATCTCTTGCAGGAAATCTATGTTGAAGACCATATGCGGGCTCAACTGAAGGTGGACGCACTGTCCAAGCAATTGGCTAACGCCAATCTGGTTCATACCAAGGAACCAAGAGAAAAGCATACGGCTTCCCATAGCAAGAAGAAAGACCCTAACAATCTGAACGTGAAGGAGACTTCTTTCAAGCAAAAGAAGGCAAAGTCTCAGATGCATTGCTTCAAGTGCAAGAAGGGCCACTTCAAGAATGAATGCAAAGCAAAGACCAAGCAATCAGAGCAAGGAGAGCCTAGTAAGGTATCTATGATCACTGACGTTGTTGCTATGATTGCGCAGGTTGATGCGGTAGAGACTGACTATGACTGGGGGGTAGACACTGGAGCCACCTGCCATGTATGCTCCAGCAAGGAGTAGTTCACCACCTACACACCTTCTTCTGAAGTGGTTATGATGGAGAACCAGACACAAGCTGAAATACTCGGGATTGGGACGGTGGTGTTGAAGCTGACTTCTGGCAAGTCTCTGACGCTTCAAGGCGTGAAGCACGTACCTGCTATCGCCAAGAACCTGATCTCAGGAGGCCTATTCTGCAATGTAGGCCTCAGGATGGATATCAATGCTGGCCAAATGGTGATGTCTATCAAGGAAACATATTTCGGGAAAGCTTTTTATACCGAAGGAATGTTCAAAATTCAGCTTGTAAATCAGTCCAATGTAATTAATGTAATTAATGCAATCACTCCTTCTGCTTATACTCTTGAGTTGTGGCATAATAGGCTAGGACATGTTCATTGTAAATGAATAAACAGAATGTCTAGTCTAGGACTTATCTTCAAGTGTGGGGATAAGGTAGAGAAATGTGAAGTTTGTGCTCAAACAAAGATCACAAGGAAACCCTTTCCTCGGGTTAATCGAAGTACAGATCTTCTGGAGTTGGTACACTCCGATATATGTGACTTCAAATAGTTCTCTACAAAGGCAGAATAAAGTATTTGATAACCTTCATCGATGACTTCTCTAAGTATGCGTTCGTCTACTTGCTGAAGGCTAAAAACGAAGCATTCGAGAAGTTCAAGGAGTTCAGAGCCGAAGCTGAGCGGCAGACTGGACAACAACTCAAAAGAATAAGAAATGATCGAGGTGGGGAGTACAGGTCTCATGAATTCGCATCGTTCTGCAAAGAACATGGAATTGTAAATGAGACTACAGCTCCGTACTCTCCTCAATCAAATAGAGTAGCAGAGAGGAAGAATAGAACGTTAACAGAAATGATTAACTCAATGATGTTGACTGTGGGTCTTCCTAAGTGCTATTGGAAAGAAGCTGCATTGACGGCCACTTTTATTCTAAATAGAGTGCCTCATGCAACTTCAGACGTTACTCCTCATAAACTCTGGTTCAAGGTCAAACCTAACTTGAATGTCATTCGAGTGTGGGGGTGTCTGGCATATGTCAAACTTCAAGATCTGAAGATTCAGAAGCTTGGGACAATGACTACTAAGACGATCTTCTTGGGGTATGCCAAGAAGAGTGATGCTCGGAGATTTCTTGATATTGAGTCAAATCATATCATTGAATCTTGCGATACAGAATATTTTGAAGACAAATTTGCAAGGCACAAGAATATTGTTCTTGTGGATGTACCAGAGAAAAATGAGGGTGCACAGGAAACTGAAGTCTTCAATGAAGATGTGGTCCAAGAAGATATTGTTGTTGAAACAACGATTGAACCGGAACAAGCTGAGCCGTCAGCTAAGCGTATGAGGAGGCCGAAGGACTTAGGAAGTGACTTTGTCACCTATCATGTGGAAGCAGATCCGCTTACCTATGATGAGGCGATGAAGACCAGATACGCAATTTTTTGGAAGGAGGCGATTGACAATAAAATTGATTCCATCACCTTAAATAACACTTGGGTGTTGGTTGATCTTCCTGAAGGATTGAAACCCATCGAATGCAAATGGATCTTCAAGAAGAAGATGAAAGCCGACGGTACTATTGACAAGTTCAAGGCTAGGTTGGTAGCCAAGGGATTTTCTCAGAAGCAGGAGATTGACTATTTTGACACGTATGCTCCAGTAGCCCGGATGACCACCATCAGAATGTTGATTGCTCCCGCAGCAATACATAAGATGGTGATACATCAGATGGATGTAAAAATGGCTTTCCTAAATGGCGAGCTGACCGAAGAGATTCACATGTAACAACCAGAGGGATTTGTCGTCAAGGATCTTGAAGACAAAGTCTGCAAGTTGGTAAAATCTTTGTAAGGTCTTAAACAAGCTCCCAAGATGTGGCATGAGAAATTTGACAAAGTTATAAGGTCAAATGGCTACATGGTCAGCGAGACGGACAAGTGTGTTTACACGAAGTTCGCTGGTGGAAGAGGTGTGATCGTTTGTCTGTACGTGGATGACATGCTTATCCTAGGTACGGATATGGGTTGTGTCACTTGTAGAAGTATGGAATTTCAGGACCAGAAATCCTATGCGCCAAACCCTACATGCGCCAGAGCTCAAACAAAGTACTTCACACAGCAAAGACAACAAATACTATTACATATAAAAGTCTATTACATGTCTAGAAAAGATTGTACAAAGGAGAACTTCTACAAAAAAAAGATCCTAAGTCTACAGCCAGGCACAGCGATCACCATGCACCTCCAGACAGGCGCATCCTACCATGCGCCCTCAGAAGGGCACATCCTTTTCAGCAGCTCAGTTATGTGCATCCTCAGTTATGTGCATCCCTTTGGCAGCTCAGTTATGTGCATCCTTTCAGCAGCCCAGTTATGTGCCGCTCTTCCAGCCAGGCTCATCGCCGTCTAAATGCTTCGACTAATGAAGCATTTATTGAGCAGAACGAGGGTGGCAATCAACCCTCTAGCTGGAGGAAGAGCTCTCCAAACCGAGGAAGAGAAGAGCACCGCAAGCCAACCTGTGGCCAGGGAAGGTTTCGAAAGAGCCTCCAAAGGCGAAGGAAGACCGTAATCGAAATCACGGCTAAAGGAGCAGCTTTCAACACAACCAGAGTGGGCGACACCCACTTTGAAGGGAGAAAGAGCCTCCAAAGCCGTAGCACCGCAATTTCGATCTGCGGCTCTTCCCACATGACGGAGACGGGGATCGTGTATCCCTATCTTTGGATGCAACAGGCACCTTCTGCCTGCCTCAGAAGCCCTCGACTCCGACTTTTTGATGTAACAGTCACCTTCAAGTGCATCAATGAAGACATTGCGTCGCATCTTCACCCTCGGGAGCATCTCATCAACAGAACGCATCCGAGTAAACAAGTTCATGTCGAAAGAACGTGAGAGAACGAGAAGCAAACTCTCTCCATGCCACTATTTATAGGCCGGGCAAATCAAACCCATGAACCAAGTGGATGGCTCTCCGAATTTCGTGCAATAAATTTGCATTAAATGGATGAACCAGACGCTTCGAATTCAGCCAAGTCAAAACGGCTATTTAAAGCACTCGAAGATCGTAACAGTCGCACCATTAAAGATGTGTCACGAAGCGGATGCGCCGGCCAGACCGCGCATCATACAGATGCGCCCTTCAACATCAAGCGCATCACACAAACGCGCCCTTCAGCACCAAGCACATCACAGGGGATGCGCCCCCATGCGTCCCCATACGCCTAGTGGAACGCCAACCGATACGCCCATTCAGCTGTCCATCGAATGTCAAAAATATTAAATGCTGAACTGACAGAGTTGGCAGCACGCCTTCCGAAGTCTGAATAGTTCAGAAGATGAAGTGTCTCCAACGTCAGCATCATCATTACTTTCCTCCGACGGCTACTGCCATGCGGCCGCCCGATCATCTCGCATGCGCCTCCGCGGCCATGTGCCCAAAGTTCTGCATGCGTCTCAGACTTTCTCTCTGATCCCTAAAGACAGAACGAAAGTCACCATCAAAGCTCTGCATGCGCCTCAAAAGCCATGCGTCTCAGACTTTCTCTCTGATCCCTAAAGACAGAAGGAAAGTCACCATCAAAGCTCTGCATGCGCCCCAAAAGCCATGTGCCCCAGACTTCTCTCTGATCCCGAAAGACATGAGTTAAGTCATTACTGAAGCCTCGCATGCGCCTCAAAAGCCATGCGCTCCGAATGGTTCGTGACTCCTAAAGATTACGAGCCAAAGCCTCCTCATGCGTCCAATCCTAGGCGCATCCTACCAGATCATTCACCATCAAATCCGAGATCTCTGAGCCATGGGTCTCTCAGCAACATAAATATCTTCTCCTCTGCTACGTGCCAGCTTACAACAGTAGCATGAAGAATTTAACCCCTCAATCAGGGTGCATCGTCCATACGCCTCCATCAGCAATCACCACGTGGCGTCCCCACGTCCAGGCGCACCCTACATATGCGCGCATGAGCAGCCAACCTGCAAAGCTATAAATAGAGGGATCATTTCCTTCTCACCCACGAACGAAAAAAACGAACGAATACACCACCAGAGAGGCAGATACAGACACTCAACGTCTTCCTCCTCTCAGCAAGCTCCAGCACCCAGAGCAATCCAGACCTTCAGAGAACCGATAACCGTCGTCAGATCATCAACGAAGTCAACGCATTATCGCTCACTCCATCGGCACAAGGGACCCAGATAAACAAAAGTGTACTCCTAGGACTACATCTAAGTCCTATATTGTAACACTGTTCTGTTTGTATTGAAATTTACAATAAAAATTTTTAATGGCAAACAAGCTGGCTACTCTGCTGGAGACCTCTTTCTCCTCCACCGAGAAAGCTGTGTCACAATCCGACGATGTGAAGGTGGGCTCCTTCCACAAGACGCTGGTCGTACGCCTCAATCAACAGACGTATAAGGAGTTCATCTCTGAAGGAAGTACGAGTCCTTCGAAGCGGCTGCCAAAGCCGAAGAAGACCCGTCGAGTCTGGGTGCGCAAGGTCGACGCCTCTGGCACCACCACTGAAGGGGATACGCCAATCCAGTCTTCCCTTCCTGCTGACGTCCTCAGCAACCAAGATGCGCCCATCGGTGCAGCGTATCTCTCGGAAAAAACGTGCGACTGATCACATTCTCCAGCCATCTCCCTCTCAGGCGTGAAAGATGCGTCGACGGAGCAGGGGCGCATCCAATGCCCCGCGCATCACCTCTGATGCGCCACAGAAAGTCTCTGTCTTTGACAGACTCACTCGCTGTAGTGGCGAGGAGAATTTAGATTCTGAGTACTACGCGCCCCAGCGGCCTGGTACGAAGAAGTCCAGCATAGCACGGGCCATGCGTCCCAAACGTGCTATGCCAGCAGCAAGCCAGAAGCATGCGCTCACAATCATGCGCGCTGCTGATGGTAAGCTGTACAAGGTCGACTCAGGTGCTTCTGCGCCAAAAACGAGCCGACCTTCAAAGTCCTTGTCTCACTTGGGCGCATCTATTGCGTGCACAACTAAGTCGAGTAAGGCAAATCCAGTGGTCTTGAACTCCCGCGCCTCCTCTGGTTGTGCGTCTGAGGTCCGTTCAAGTCACTTCAAATATTGTTTCCCCACTACTGATCGGGACGCACTACAACAAAAAAACCCTTTTAATGACGGCTAAAAGCGTCATTAATGACGAACCATGACTCTTTTTTTCTACAGCAACCGTTATGAAAACGGATGTTATAAATGTTTTTTAAAAGCGTCATAAAATAACCGTCATGAATAGTTTCTATAAAAGCGTTATGAATAGTTAAAATATAGTGCACAATTCAGAACAATTTTAAAACGTCATGAATAGATAATCTGTATAGGCTCAATGCAGCACATTTATAACACTCATATTACTGAACTTGTCACATTTATGACGCTTAATACTGCACATTATATATTACTTTTCAAAAACTTCTCAATTTAATTTTAAAATAACCACTTTGAATTATATTCACAAGAAAATATCGAAATGTTATATCACCATCTTCATTACATTATCTCAAAATAGGGTATCCAAATACATATATTTACAACTACTACTTAAATGGATCCTCAAAACAAGTAATTACTTTGGCTTCAACTTGAGCACATCAAAACTGTCAACATCCAGTGTAGCAAATCCCTGAAAAAGATAAAAATATGGTTCAATATACTTTGTAATATTGCTCATGTACCAAAACATAAACTGAGGAACTGGCATTACCTTTCTAAATCAATCCCTTCCTAGGGTTTACAGGTTTCTAAATCAACCCCTTCGTACAATCCGAGGTTCTGTCTCATTGTCACTTTCTTGCCTCCAACTCTTGAAGTCTTTTTGTGCAAGCTCTTGGATAGACCGTGCCTGCAGTACAACAAAAAAATCATTGTACAATGTGACAAAACTTCCAACAAAATCATTCTTTAAATAGAATATAGATTAGGTTATAATACTTACCTGCTGATAGTAAATTGTGTCTGGTGCTTTATATTGCATAGCATTTGAACTTATTAAGAAGACATCACAGAGTACCATCCTGTATACAGATGCAGATTGTAAATTCAATTTGTCTTTAAACAATAGAATAATATCCTCAAGAGTACCATCCTGTATACAGATGCAGATTGTAAATTCCAGCTGGGATAGGTGTTGATAGCAAAGTCCATTCATCATTGCATGTGGGGTCTTTCTTAGAACAGCCACATTCAATTTCTGATCCGGTGTTTATTATTAGAAATGCATGCTGAAATTGTATTACCTAGAGCCACAGCTGGTGGTTTGCTGTTTTCTTATCTTTACCATATAATGGACTACTAGGTGCAACCGTGCAAGTAATAGATCCTGCCGAGAAGCTCCTAGATAAGGAGTTCCCATCATTTTCAAATATGAACTCAGTCGTACAATTCCTGGTGTCAAACAATGTAATCTATTCTACTATTGATTACTGGGAAAGGCATATAATGCATTTTCTAAATGCTCAATATGGTGTTTCTTTCTGTTATCATCTCAGACTAATTGTCTATCATTGCAATAATTTGTGTGACTCCTTTTCTGGTAGGATTAACCATGTCTAATAACCAAGAGAATAACAGAACAAAAGATCAATACAAGAAAAGCAGCAGCAGAGCATCCACAAAAGATTCTTCTAATGGAAGCTAACATGTAAAGAAAGCTCTGGAATATAATCTGACAATATTTCTTAATGATGGATCTGAAAGTGTGAAACCAACTAAAATAATTGAATACTGATATTTGAGGACGTGTTGATAAAAGTCTACATTTATCTCAAAGATGGAGTAAGTATACCTTGCAATACAACGGAATAAGTGATAACCCTTTGGGCACACCCGCCGGAAAATGAACCTTTCATTCTGAGGCACGATAGGAACTGGTACATATTTTATGCACACAAATATGATCATAGAGTGAATTGCTGGGAGGGTGGTCAAAAACCGGTCAAATATTGCAGAAATCCCTTTCACTAACTCGTTGTAGACCAAGCCAATTCCAGGGCCTCGAATGGTACCCAGGCTGCTACCCAGTTCCATCATTAAATCCATCAAGAGCTTCTGTTTAACTTCAGTTTCATACTTAAGCTTGCTGCCATAATTCCATATGTTCATAATCATAAATAATACTGCTGTGAAAACCAATAAAACCCAGCTTCCATCTCCAACACTACTTAAAACTGAGGAGAAGAAAACCAATTCTATTCCAAGAAAGACAATGAGAAAGCAGAACACAACAATACCAACAAAAATAGAAAAACTCCAATCCAAATTCTTTTTGAGGGTTACCACATCTTTGTAAAAAAAGGTTTAGAAGAGTATGTATATTTGCTTGTCGTTTTGGAGAATTCAACTGATTATAAAATAATGCAATGCTCCTTAATGGTCAAGATTGGGATATATGATGTAGCTTTTAGGATAAAGGAGCTCTAAGATATATGCAAATGAAGCTGCTGGATATCAAACTTGTTAGCAGAGTTGGTGGTCAATATGATTTGTTTTGAACTTTACATGCGTCCATAGTAATTTATATCTTCTTGTATCATCATGTATGCAGTTATAACATAATTAATATTTTGCAGCTGGGGAGCTCCCAGAAGGCAGCTGGTGTTGCCCAAATTGTGTTTGCATGAGTTGTGGTGATAGTGGCTGATGGAAAAGAGGTGTCAAAGTCGTCGTCTGTGTTCGAATGCTCACAATGTAGAAATAAATGTAATCTCTTTGAGCCTGTAGCATACTAATGATCTTTTTCTCTAAGCTTAATATGTATCTATTCTTCAGTAGATGCACTTTCTATGATAGAGCTAGTATCTAGTCTAGATAATTCTTTTTATTGTTCGATGTTAGCCCCGTTTTAAGAGGCTCATATACAGAAGAATTTCTGATTCATTCGTTTGGATGCATTGGAGAGAATATTTTGGTCTGCACCATTTTTTTTGTTTTTGCTAGGATCCTGGAGTTTTTGTTTGTCATGTAATTGGAACTGTGACACTGGGACAGAGTCCAGACAGCTTATTTGATAGTATTACTCCAGATATTATTTTTCAAATGTGTGCAATACAATGACAACAACAACAGAACTAGGTCATTGAGATCAATGGTTCACTAAAAGTTGTCAATTTCTAAGTATGTTATTTAATCTATGAGAAATAAAATTGTTTACGTGCTTCAGCAGTCCGAGAATTGTCTCTTTTAAACATTTATATTTTTGCTGTATTTCATAAGCAACACCTCATATGTTGACGAGTATTTTGGAGAACATATGCAACTCCTATATTGACGAGAAATTAGTAACTACGAGTATATAGAGAACATAAATTCATTAATACTGTGCTACCAATATAATTTTGATGGCCAATCAAGCACTTACAGATGTATATTGAACTAATGCCATCAGACGCTGCATCTCTTCAGCTACTTCCTTTGTAAGCTGGTTTTGAAGTATAGAATCAGATCTTAGGCTATATGAAGATGAAGAACATTGAAGAGAAACTTGTCAACTTCTTTAACGTGAAAATAATTCACTATTGAGAATTACGACAGTTTCCTTCTTTCTAACTTTGGAGGTGAAATCAAACCTTCAATCAAACAATTTATGACGAGAAATTTCTCATAGAGTTTAGGGATCATACGAGAGGTTCGATTCGTTAGGAAGAATACGGAACACAGAGACCAAAACCCAGCTCCAAAGTCTTCTTCTCCAAACCGAATTCTGACAGGATCTTTAGGGAATCAGAGAGAAGCCTTTAGGAAACGAATTGAAATCAAGGGTTTGGGTTAAGAATTTTACCAGCAATCTCATGATCAAATCGTATTTTCAATAGACGAATTGATGAAGAGGAACCGATTCACCAAAGTACGCTCGGAACCATCTTCGAATCTTCGTCGTTCGACGAACTCAAAGATTCCGGTCGTCGGTGACCGGGAAGCGTTCAACGAATCTGGACGCACCATGTGGTGGTGTTCGGCCACAGGAATCGTCACGAGGTGCCGATCAACGTGGCTTAGCCGACCGCCGGTCGATCCGCCGCCCATCGGAGCTCTCCGCGACGTTGAGTTCGCCTGCGCTCGAGGTGGTGAGAGGCGGCGAAGGGAGGAGGAAGAAAAGATTTAGTGATCGGATTCTTGATTGTCCGATCGAAATTTGGTTTGGGAATGAGAATTGAACTCACTGTTCAGTATCGGGTTATGAGGATCTTGAACGACGGGGTCGTGGGACTCCGGATCTCCCTGCTCCACCCGCCAAAATCCTAAATTCTCAGATTTGGAGGGAAAATTTTAGGGTTTGTAGGAGGTTGAAAGAAGGAGGAGAATGAGAGGATTAGAGTTTAGAAAAACTTTAGGGTTCAGGGAGATGGAAATGAGCAAGAAACTGAAAGGGGTTTGGAAAATTTTAGGGTTCAGGGAGAGGAGGGAAGAGGGGGGGAAGGGAAGCTCTGAAAAAGATCGGGTGTGAAGGATTTTGTTAGAAGTTTATTAATTACAAGTTTGCCACTGCTCTAAACTATTAATGACGCTTTGTTTTATAAACGTCATAAAAAGCCCAGAATTAGTCAAAACCGTCATAGAAATAAAGGTATTTCGAACTTTGATAACGCTTAGGTATCAGGCGTCATCAATACGTCTTATCGAGCGTTATTAAAAGGGTTTTTTGTTATAGTGATGCCTGTTTGGTGTTAGATCAGGGGGCGCAGCATTCACTTGACCACCCCGGCGCTTGGCCTTGCCATGCGCCTAAAGGGGGTGCGAACGTGGCACTCTCCTCCAACGATCTGCGCAACGTGATCACTCACAAGCGCCGATCAGGAGAGTCGACTGACAAGCACGATACGCCCCTCACAGGGCACACTTGTGCTGTGGTCACCATCAACTACAGTTGCAAGGCGGCAGTCCCACCAAGGTAGTCAGTATTCCAGCGGCTGCAATCATCGACAGCCCTCCGACGTCGCCTCGGGAAGAAGGTGTCAACAAAAGAAGAGCCAAGGGTTGCTTCATGCAACGTGATCTCTAACTCCTCGTCAGTCCGAAAGACGACGGGCAACTCCTCGTCCTCGTCCAAGAGCCAGCCGAGGAAAACCAAGGCAAGTGTCTCGTCCTCCGGAGTGTTTCAAGGCACTCGGGGGAGAAAGAAGATCTTGGAGAAAACTGGGGGTAGTCAGACCCTTGTCGAGCCTCCTTCCGAAGATGAAGCTGTCTTCCAAAGTACAGCTGAGGTCGATCTTCTCGAAGTCAGCCTCCCGAACATGGCTGAGGGTCATCTAGCCCCTGTCCTTCAAGACGAGGGTGTCCCCCAAAACACAGCCGGGGGTAGTCTAGCCCCCACGGATATGAGTCTCGGAGACGAAGAAGTCCTTCAAGACGGAACCAAGGGTAATCAGGCCCTTGCAGATGCTCCCATCGAGAATGTTCTCCAGAACATAGCCGGGGGTGGCCAGGACGAATCTCCAGGAGAGGCAACTCCCCTGCAAGAGAGTGAAGCCGAGAGTGAAGCCTCAACCGATCCATCCACTTCCAGCCGTGTCATGACAGTATACATGGCTGGGGGTGATTCCGAGTCTGATGCACCGCCACCAAACCTCGTCCAGCGCATAGACACATTAGAGGAAGGACTCAAAACCCTCTCTGCCTTCATGCAAATACTGACTCAAGCAGTGTTTGAGATACGGTCAGCTTTGGCCAAGACACCTTCTACCGGTCCTGATCCAGGGGCCAATGGAGAATCAAGTGTACCCCTGCAACGGGTATCCTTGGATACGGATCGCCGAGAAGCACCTCGAACATCGGAGCCCTCAAATGCTCAACTTCATGTGGTACCACCTTCCCCGACTCCCAGCTCCACGGAAGACGTGGTCGAGATGATCAGGGACTTGCGCGAGCGCTTTGAGTCCAAGACGAGACAAGAGGAGCGCCAAAAGATGGGGATTCCCCAGCCTTATCCCCTCGAGTGGAACAAAGTGGTTTATCCTCTTAAGTATAAACCACAAACACTCACGCCATACGACGGAAAGGACTCTCCTCGTCGCTATCTGACGTACTTCCAGTCTCAGACGGGATATCTTCCGAAGGAGGACGCACTACTCACCAGCATATTTGTCGGGGCACTGAAGGGAGTGGCGTACGACTGGTACTGCAGCCTCCACGATAATTCCATATCCTCCTTCGACGACCTGACACGCCTTTTTCTCGACCGTTTCTACGACGGCGGAAAGGACATGACAATAGCGTCCCTTATAGAGATACGCCAGAAGGAGAAGGAAACAGTTCGAATGTTCATCGAACGCTTCCGACAGGCCTGCTTCAGACTGCCCCCGGGCATGTCAGAACATGCACTCCTCTCCTCCTGCAGCATGAACATGCTGCATGCAGTCAAAACCTGGTTCAACTCTACTCCTCCTCCCGACTGGAGCTCCTTGATCATTGAAGCAGAAGCCGCAAAAAAGAAGGCGGCCAATGCTCGTCTTCTGGGAGTCAGTTTCTCTGCCTTTGAGGACAAGGGGAAACGGCCTGCAGCCAATAACCCCGGATGAGAGACAAAGGGGAAACAGGCGTTGACTGTCAATGCCTCAAAAGGTGCGTCAGTACCTACTCAGAAGCCTCCACTTGCACCAAGACCAAAGGAGGTTTATTCGTTCAACGACGAAGACACCCTGCAACTCTTTGAGATACTGAAGCAGGGTGACAAGATCAAGCTGCCGGACTCGAAGCGTCCCGACGAGGTTGGGAAAGTGGACAACCCGAGGTACTGTCACTACCATCGGTTTGTCGGACACCCAACCAAGGACTGCTATGTCCTCAAGAATTACATCCAGCGCATGATCAATACGGATGTAATCTCTGTCGACTACGAGGAGAAAACGGTGTCAGCCAACGTAGTTTCACTCCAGTTTGGCACCCTGTCGCCAATTACAACACAAGATGGCATCGTCCCCATCCCTAAGGCGACAATGGAGGTGGTTAACTTACCACCTACTCGTGACAACGTGAGTGGACTCATCCCACTCACCACATCTCGGGGAGAGATCCTATGGGTTCACCCTGATCTTGTCTCCGAGGTGACTCAACCGGAGGTACGCCCTACCTCCAAATCTAAAGGCAGGAAGATCAAGTCCTGCCGCATGGTCTCTTCCTCAGCGGAAGAGGCACTTCCTGTACAACGCATTCACAACAGAACTCCCAACCCGACGAAGCTGCCGTCGAGGTGGTGCCTCCTTGCACCATCCCTGCTGTCCAGGAGGAGGGCCCGTCTAAATCCCAGCAGCCAATAAGCAGAAGCAGATAGAAGCCCGCTTTGATAGGCCTCTGCGAAGCCAAGCCCCACAACTTCGACATACTGGCACAACTAGCCAGTACTCCTGCTCGCCTTTCTCTGTTTGAGCTCCTTCGTCTTTCCAAAGACACTCGTGAAGCTCTCTGTGAAGTCCTGAAGGATGCTGAGTCCTTTATCAGTCAGGTCAAGCAGCCTGAAGATCTTCCAACTGCATGCACGCACTGCCACTGTGCGGATAAGGTTATCCCCAATATAACCTTCACCCAACATGACATGCTGCTCAAGCACAACCGACACAACAGGCCGCTATATTATACAGGGTATATCGGTTCAGTCAAGGTGAAGCGGATTCAGATCGATCCGGGGTCTTCCCTCAGCATCATCCCGAAGATGCTGCTCTCAATACTGGGGATCCCAATATACCGGTTGGCGCCTTCTAATACAACTATCAGTGGCTTCAATGATAGCAAAAGCGAGCCACTGGATAAGATACGACTAAAGTGCCATATCGGTAACCTCAGAACTGAGGTGACTTGTTATGTCGTGGACGCCGACGTCAACTACAACCTCCTGTTGGGTCATCTATGGCTGTATGAATACATGGTGGTGCCATCCACGCTCCACCAATGTATGAAGTACGTGTCTACCAACAACGTCATCAGGACGGAGTTTGCGGACATCGACCCCTTCAAAGGGATTGAAGCCTACTTCACCGATTTTGACCTGTACAAGTCACCTGAGGAGGAGGAAGCCAATGATGCTGACGATGAGGCAGAAACGGCAGCAGAGCCGGACATGGAGCCTGAGGTCACTCCCGACGCTCCTTTGAAGATCCGACTCAAAGGCAAACCGCCTCAGAAGTTGCCTCCCATGAGCATCAAACTGCCCGGAAAAGCACCAGATGCTCCTGAAGCTCCCCTGAAGATACAGCTCAAGGGAAAGCCGCCTCAAACATCGGCTCCCCTTGTGGAAAATCTACAGGGGAAGGCGCCAATCACCGGAGGTACAATGGAGGCACCTCTGAAGGTGCGTCTTAAAGGCAAGCCGCCGCCATCCAAGCTGCCAGAAAAGGCCTGCATAGTCCTCTCGGACTCCAAGACCAACGCTGTGGTGGACTCTCCCAATCCTACTCCAGTACTCACAGACGAAGAGCTAGGGGAATATATCTCTACTGATGTAGATGCACCCTCTCTGGATAATGTAATCCCGCGGGATAAAATCTCGTATTTCATCAATAATAGAGTGTCTTTTAATTATTCTAGTCTTCCACATTGGAATGCCATGTATATATTAGATAACGCTCTACGGTCGTTGTAAACACAAATAACGACCGTCCATCATGTAAATCGAGTAGTCCCGTCCCAAGGGGTCTGTTATATAGTCCCGCCACGGAATCGAGACAAAGAATCCATCATCTTCGGCAAAGTTGAGCATCATCAAGACCCTTCGCCACTCGAGCTAGAACCAGATACCGGCAGAATGCAAGTCTATCGGTACACGGACAAGGCAAAGTACCTCATCCAAAAGATGGGTTACGACCTAAAAAGCAACAAAGGCCTGAACTACGGCAAGGGTCAACGTCTCCCTCTCCGGCTTCCAACACCTAAAGGAAAGCTGCAGGACTACTACAATAGAACTCGACGGGGGGTAGGCTATGTCACGCCACCGTCAACTCCTGAGAGTTCAGACGCGGAAGAGGTAGAACATTCTCACTCGTCCGAAGCATCAACCTGGGATTCTGATACCAGCATCGGATCAGTCTTCAAGAAGGTGCTGTCAGCCAACATGACATCAGCACAACCTCAAGAAGATGAAGGCCAAACGCCAGAATTCTTTGAAGAAGAACCTTGGGCTCAATGCCTGGGAGAACAGTGGGAGTCTCGTTTTGAACTACGTAAACCTCCCAACGAAGACGAGGTCGAGCAGATCGACCTTGGGAATGGATCTTCTTCCAAACCCATCTTCGTCAGCAAAAGCCTAAAAGAAGAAGACCGAGAATCTTTAATCCAGCTGGCTAAAGAGTATATCGACGTCTTCGCCTGGAGTTACGAAGATATGTCGGGACTTGACCCCCAGATCGCGATGCATAGGCTGAACATCTTATCTGATGCCAAGC
The DNA here is from genome assembly GCA_029216955.1 of Iris pallida. Classification (NCBI taxonomy): domain Eukaryota; kingdom Viridiplantae; phylum Streptophyta; class Magnoliopsida; order Asparagales; family Iridaceae; genus Iris; species Iris pallida. Next base: position 1,137,907 of record JANAVB010029617.1, read on the forward strand.
CTATCAAACAACAACAGCGACGCTTCCGTCCGGACATCATGAACGCCATTGATCAGGAGGTGGACAAGCTCTTGACCAGCGGCTTCATCCGTGAAGAACAACACCCAGATTGGGAAGCCAATATCGTTCCCGTCACCAAGAAGAATGGGCAAATATGAGTTTGTATCGACTTCAGGGATCTCAACTCTGCTTGTCCGAAGGACGAATTCCCACTTCCAATCACCGACGTGATAATAGTCAATATATGTGGCTTCGAATGCATGTCTCTTATGGACGGGTATTCAGGCTACAACCAGATCAAGATGTTCTCCGATGACACAAAATACACGTCATTCAGGACTCCGAAGGGTGTTTTCTGCTACACAGTGATGCCCTTCGACTTGAAGAACGCTGGTACGACATACCAACGAGCTATGAGCACTATTTTCCGTCAGCATCTTCGTAAGACGGTCGAATGCTATGTTGACGACATCGCAGTCAAGAGCCGTCTCAAAGGAGATCACCTGTAAGACCTCAAGACAGTCTTCGATCTCATGCGGGCGCATCGACTCAAGATGAATCCCGCTAAATCCTTCCTGGGGGTTTCTAGCAAAAAGTTCCTAGGTTTTATTATCACGGCGAAAGGCATTCATGTCGATCCCGAGAAGACCAAAGCCATCCTCGACATGGACCCTCCAAATAACCTTCGAGAACTTCGAGGCCTACAGGGGCGTCTGGCATACATCCGGAGGTTCATAGCAAACCTTTCTGGCAAATGTCAACCCTTCACTCAGCTCATGAAGAAGAAAGTCTCTTATGTCTGGACAGAGGAGTGCCAAAAGGCTTTCGACGACATCAAGGCTTATCTGACATGCTCGCCAGTCCTGGTGGCACCCGTCGCCGGCAAACCATTTATCCTCTACGTCCGTACCGTGGATCATACCCTCGGTGCTCTGCTAGCTCAGAACAGCGATACAGGCTATGAGCAAGCAATCTACTATCTCAGTCGAACTCTGATCGGGGCCGAACACCGGTGCAACCCCATTGAAAAGGAGTGCTTGGCTCTGGTATTTGCCATCCAAAAGACTCGTCATTATGTCTCGGGCCAGACAATTCATGTCATTTCCCGAGTCAATCCGCTCAGAGTCCTCATGACGAAGCCAGGATCATTAAACTCCCGACTTGCCTCATGGACGATCTTGCTAACGCCATACAACATGGTGTTCGTTCCACAAAAAGCTGTCAAGGGTCAAGCTCTGGCTGACTTTTTAGCTGCACACCCCATTCCAGAGTCCTCAAAACTCTACGAAGACATCCCGGATGAGGTCCAAGAATCAACGTCATCGAAGAAGGCTCCATCTGGCGGATGTTTTTCGATGGTGCTTCAAGAACAGGCCCCAAAGGCCAAATCATCGCTGGAGTGAGGGTTGTATTAGTCTTCCCCGATCAGCTGGTCATCTAGCGTGCTTACTTCCTTTCAAAGCTGTGCTCCAACAATGTTGCTGAGTACAACGTGCTCATTATGGGACTTCAGCTGGCGCAGCAGCTGGGGGTGAATCATCTGGAAGCTTACGGCGACTCGAAACTCGTCGTTAACTAGGTCAGAGGGCAATACGAGGTTCTCCATGAAGATTTGATCCCCTACCATGAAGTTGCATTGAACATCATTTCAACCTTTACCGAGTTCTTCATCGAACACGTGCCTCGTCTACAAAATCTGGAGGCTGATGCTCTGGCTGGCCTCGCAGCCTCATTGGCAGCACCCTTCGGGACTCAATACTACGTCACAGTGGTGGGTCGAGACTTGGTCTGTCCTAAAAATAACATGTGCTCACGAGTGGACCATGCAATGTCAACCAGTGCCGGGTATTAATGTCCGAGACTGGAGATTCCCGTTCATCGACTTCGCTGTCTACGGAATTCTCCCAGAGGACCCAAAAATAGACGTCTCAGTCAGGAGACGCTCCCTTCGATTCTACTATGATACGGCTACTAAAGTGATGTATCGACGCTCCTACGATAGACTTCTCCTTCGATGTTTAAACAACGAAGAAGCAGCCGAAGCCCTTCGAGAAGCTCACGATGGAACCTGCGGGGCCCATCAACCTGGCCCTAAGTTGCAGGATCGACTACGACGCATGGGCTAGTACTGGCCAACCATGGCCGCTGACGCTGTTGAATATGCTAAGAAGTGCCATGTGTACCAGCTTTACGCAGACTTTATTCATACACCGTCAGAACCGCTACATCCTACAGTTGCCTCCTGGCTCTTCGAAGCTTGGGGCATGGACATTGTAGGACCAATCACCCCTCCTTCATCGAGAGGACACCGCTTCATCCTAGCCATCATTGACTACTTCTCCAAATGGACAGAAACAGTTCCACTGGCAGATGTAAAAAGCTCCAGGGTGATCAGCTTCATCAAACACCACGTCATCTACCGTTTCAGAGTACCCCGGAGGATCATCCACGATAATGGTCCTCAGTTCATCAGCCATGTTTTCAATAGATTCTGTGACAAGAATCACATTCAAAACATGGCATCAACCGCCTACAATCCAGCAGCAAACGGATTGGCAGAGGCGTTCAACAAGACTATCGTCAGACTACTCAAAAAGGTCGTGTCATCCAACAAACGCGACTGGGACGAAAAGCTCGGTGAATGCCTTTGGGCCTACTGTACAGCGGTACGGACCCCGACGGGCAACACACCTTCTTCCTGGTCTATGGGAGCGAAGCGGTACTACCTCTCGAGATCCAGATACCCTCTCTCGTGTAGTGATCACAAACCAACTCACAGAAGAGGACAATCAACATCGTCGTCTGCGGAAACTGGAGGCACTTGACGAAAAGCGTCTCCTAGCTCAACAACGTATCGAACTTAACCAAACTCGTATATCACAGGCTTTCAACAAGAAGGTCAAGCAGAGGAATTTCTAAGTAGGCGACCTGGTTCTGGCAGTCAGGAGGCCGATGGTGTTGACTCACAAGACACCAGGAAAGTTCGAGCCCAAGTGGGAAGGACCTTTCATCGTAGAGACGGTATACTCAAACGGTGCTTACCGCCTCGCCAAACCCAATGGGAACTTGTTCATGATGTCCATCAACGACAAGTTCCTAAAGAAGTACTACTCTTGACATCTTTCAGACATGTGCTTCCACCAGGGGATCTGTGGACCCAATCATCAGGGCTCACAGACAATTAGCTTCCACGCTTCCGGAACCCAGCTATTCTGTAGCATCCTCCAGTAGAAGGACAACCACGTCCACATCACCTCTGAGTTGTCCCCTTCACCCTACAAAGCAGAATCTTATATCCCATAAGACTACGCTACCCATCATGTTTACCATGTCCATATTACCTCTGAGTAAACATCCTGTACAGACAACCCCTGCGTTATCGTACATTAATCGCAGAACTTCCACGTCCACATTACCTCTGAGTAGTTTCGCGTATCCTCTAGAGTCATTCCTACCACGTCCATAACACCTCTGAGTGAGAAGATTCTATCATTTTGAATCCCATATTTGCCACGTCTACGTTACCTCTAAGCAAACATGTTGGTTCTTTCAAACTTATTATCTGTACCTAAAAACTAAGGTGCGCAAAAGATAATAGGTCCACACAAATCATCAAAGTTCATGACAAGCAAAAATGAACACATCACAGAAAATTGTGTACTTCTTTATTTTCTAAAAAAAGGAGAGTAAAGGACTACACCATCCCCAGCAAGAGTTGAAAATACACAAAAAGAAGAGACTACAAGCCCTAAACATCCCCAGGGTTGGATGAAACCTCTTCAATTCGACACCTCAAATCTGTCGCCCGAGTCTCCACAGTCGCCAAGACTCGACGTTCAGCCTCTTGACGCATCGCTTCAATAGCCTCAGGAGAAGTATCATTCTCATGTTTCGCATCCAGCTGCTGCCGCTGCTGAGCCAGGGTAAGAGCCCGATGGGTAAAAGCTGCCTCCTCATTCTTGAATGCTACGTGTTCAGCCTGGACATGTTCGGCGTCTAAAAGGAATCGGGCCCGCTGGTCCTCAAGGCGGCGGATCTGGGCGTCAATCTCCGCGATACTAGCGTCCAATGCAGCTCGCGCCTCCACCGTCTTCCATGTAGACTGAGACAACCGCTCCACTGCAGCTTCAGTCTCAGCCACTTCGCGTTCCCAGACACTGACAGTGGCCTGGTAAGAAGATTCAGTCTCGACGATCAGCTTCTCCTTCTCCGCATCTATCAGGACGGAGAGGTCGTTTCGCTGGATGCGCTTGCAATTCGAAAAATCGCTGGTCCAACTCAACCACTGAGGCTTCTGGAATGTCGGCCATATGATCATGGCCCTGATGAAGACGGATCAGGTTGATATGAGGCATTGCCAAAGTTCTTGCCGTCGTAAAATTCCCATTGGCGTCCATCACGGCCGATACTGTCACGACCCGCTAACCCAAATTGTTGGGCCAGGCCGAGACATGCCCAGCCTACGTTGAGATAAAACGTAGTAAGCTGTTCTAAAGACAACAGGATAAGACTAAATGTGCTAACAGTTCTATAAGTGAAGAAGAATCATAAATGCTCCAAACACAAAAGTCGTCGTATATAGTAAAATATCCAAGTACAAGTAAACTGAAATGTAAAACTGGATACATGTCCAGTTACAAAATGATATAGTCTAATACATGTCTACTCTCAAAGTCTAAGTAAACAAAAGACACTAGGCGAGGTTCCCTGCAGGAACATCCTCGTAAAGCAGAGCCGGGTCCTCGGCAGTAATCCCATAATATGAGTCGCAGAGTAACTCCTCCTCAGTAAGGACACCTACAATGTTATCCTGTCAGGACGGAAGCAAGTACTAAATCTAGCAAACTAGCATATGAAACATGGAAATGAACATGAGAGGAATAACTGGAAAGCATGGCATCACATAGTCTATCATGGCAAGGATACATATGTCATAGAGACAGATGTATATGTAATGTTTAAAACTGTAGCAAGTACGTGATCGGTCAATAGATGTACAATGTACTGTGGTACATGTAAATAAAATGTACATACGTACAAGTCAACAAGCATAGGTGTACATCCGTACAAAAATTGGGGATAATGGCCTACGGCAAAGTATGCATATAAAATGCGACCTCGCTCGCTACTATAGGGGGGTCATGATCACGTACACTACTATCAGTTTCCCCATAACCCATATATATAACATGTGAGAGATACATAAAGACAGTTCTAAGCATGGTAGTGACTGGAAGTACAACATGTAGATTTTCTAACTTGCTACCCCAAGGATCAGCATTTAACATGGTGGGGTTTACAGTTCATTTATGTGACAATATGTAAAGTTCGTAGAAAGTACTTGCCTCTAGCAAAGCAAAACAAAACAAGCTACGATAACAGTGCTATGGATGTCCAGTAACTCATCGCTGTAGAAATAAATGCAATAACTTAGCTTTTACACTAAGCTAAAATACTAGAACACTAACTGGTGCGACACGACTTGTGACTGGGCACCTAGCCAAAATGATGACTTGGCATAGGAGACCAATGTGGGGGTGACACACTATGTTAACTAACTTTCCAGGGTCTTTACACTAGTGAGGGATGGGGTTCAACACGACTAAAACTGCAAATAACATAAAAAGCTACAAGTCGTAATTAATCAATAAATAAATCAAAAGACTATTGTGTTCTAACAATTTTTAAAGTAGACAAAAAGCCTAGTTTTTCTTAAAGTAAAGTACTAAGGTGATCCTTGTTAATCATAGAAATTTATTATAATTTTTCTGGAATTTATTAACCAGTACAAATATTTTATAAAACAGTTTTCCTAAGTATACAGAAAGTGAGTTTTGGTTTCATATGCCAAACTAGTGGCAAAACATTAAATTAAATACTACAAAAATTATACTAAATTAGCCAACTTAACAAAGTATCTAAAAACTATTTTTCCATAATTTTAGCAATACTTTAAGTATTTTTAGAAAATCAAAAATAGCAATGCACACACTAATTAATTATCTGCGTATTTTGTCCATGTATATAATTTGAACCAAAGTTCAAATACTGGACCCAAGGCCATGAATCAAGTCCAATATGACTTGTACAGGTCTTGAATGTGTGAAAACACATTTGAGCCCAAATACCCATGCTAGGCTTGGACACCAAATGGTTGCAGTAATTTAAATACAATAAAAATACAATTTGAAAATAGGCAAGGTAATATTATTATTTTAATAAGGTAAATTTTATACAAAATGAATATATACATACCTATGCCAAAAGTACTATATATACACAAGAAAATACTTAATTTATAAAGTGTATATATATATATAATATATACACAAGAAAATATACATATATACATATGTGTATATATATATATAAATACTAACATATATATACATATAATTTACTAACTATAAAACATATACATATATACATATATACTGTTAAAACAGTATATACATATATACTAATATATATATATATATATATACATATATATTATATATATATATATATAAACAGTAAAAGAAAAGAAAAGAAAAAGAAAAGAAAAGGAAAAGAAAAAGAAACAACAGCAGCACAGCTCGAATCCGAGCTGCTGCTCGCGGGGGGGGGGGGGGGGGGGTTTAATTCGTTCGGGCTGGCCAGTGGGTCGGCCCGTGCTTTGTGTTAGAGTTAGGGTTAGGTTTAGATTTATTTAGCACAGAAATTAAATGGGTTTTTACCCGTTAAGCAAAGCCCAAACCCGTTAGTCTAGTTTACAGTTCGTCTCGTGTCCATACAGTCCAGGACACGAGAAGTTGAAATCTGACACAGAGTCGACGTGTCCGTGCCCAGCACGACACGTACGACTCGGCTAACACGTGTCCAGCACCACAGTCATGTCCCTGTGTCTAGGCGAGTCTCGTGTCTCAGTTTGGGACACGCACGACACAGAGAAAGGATTTGTTACCTTCGTGTCCGGCTGAGGGGTGGAAGTCGAGGGGCGAACGGCGGCTGGGGGCGTCGTGGTCAAGGCGCTTGGGTGGCGCTGGACGCGGCTTGTCGAGGCGGAGTGATGGTGGTGGTGGCGATCGACGACGATGGACGGTGGGCTGGCGCTAGGGTGGTCGCCGGAACTAGGGTTTCGGTGAACAGAAGTGGGGAAGAAGAAGGCCGTGGGGGAATTTTAGGGTTAGGGTTTTGTCTGGGGAGAGATGGGGCTTTGTTTTATAGGCAGAGGAGGTCGGTCGTCGACGTGGGGCAGCCGGAAATGGCGAAAAGATCGGGGTCGGTCGTCGTCGGCGTGGCAGTCGGCCAGCCGAGTCGTCGGGGGGGTAAGCAAAATTGCATAAAGGCCCCCTAGGTTTAAGAAATTGCAACTAAGTCCTAGCAGCGTATAAATGCAAATAAAAATTTGCATTCCGCAACTTATAACAATTCAATATTGCAAACTGATATATAAACAATTTAATAAATTGCATAACCATATTATAACAATTCTAATAATTACAAAATAGTATTAAAACAATTTAGAAAATTACAAAATGGTATTTTTGTATTTAAAACTTATTAAAAATTCATTTAAAAATTCTAGAAAAATTCCTAATAATTATTTAAGGCTATAATTGACATTAAAAATTAATTAGCACTAATTAAAAATGAATTTGAAAATCAGGGGCTTACAAGTCTTCCCTCCTTGAAAAATTTCGTCCTCGAAATTCACAAGGATTGAAGACCCGACAATAATCTAACATAGTAAGCAATGAACCAAAAAGACTAAGGCTGCGATCAAAACTAACCTCTAAGGTATCAAGCGGGAACGGGTGGTTCCCTCGCAGCGGTTGGATCGAACAAGTAAGGGAATCTCTCCCTCATGTCCGACTCCCTCTCCCAAGTAGATTCACCTGGGAGTGACGGCTCCAAGCTATTCGCACTAGGGTATAACCTTGTTCCTCAGCCTCTTCTCTCTCCGGTCTAATATCTCCACTGGCTGCTCAGAAACTGTAAGGCTCGGTCCGACCTCCAACTCTGAATGATCTAGCACATGACTGGGGTCTGGAACATATCTCCTCAGCTGAGATACGTGAAAGACGTCGTGAACTCCTACTAGGTTGGGTGGAAGTGCAATCCTGTAAGCTACCTCTCCGATCCTGCCAAGTACCTCGAATGGCCCGATGTATCTGGGGCTCAGCTTCCCTCCTCGCCCGAACCGGATCGTCCTCGAGTAGGTGATATCTTCACTAGCACCATATCACCGTCTGCGAACTCCATCGGCCTGCGACTAGCATCAGCCCAGTGTTTCTGCCTGTCCTGAGCTACTCTGAGCCTATCTCTGATCATCCCGACTTTCTCTGCTGCATCCGTGATCATCTCTGGCCCAAGCATAACTCTGTCTCCGATATCATCCCAAAAGAGCGGTGTCCGGCATCGTCGTCCATATAGCGCCTCGAAAGGAGACATACCAATACTGGCCTGGTAGCTGTTGTTGTATAAAACTCTACCAAGTGCAGATGGCTCTCCCATGATCCTCCGAAGTCCAGCACGCAAGTCCTCAGCATATCCTCCAGCGTCTGTATCGTCCTCTCGGACTGCCCATCTGTCTGCGGGTGGTACGCCGTACTGAACTTGAGCCTACTGCCCAACTCCTCCTGCAAGCTCCTCCAGTAGTGGGATGTAAATCTACTGTCTCTGTCTGACACGATGCTCACCGGCACTCCGTGTAGGCGAACTATCTGCTGCATGTATAGCTCCGCCAACTTCTCGGTGGAAAGCCCCACCTTGAAGGGTATGAAGTGCGCACACTTCGTCAGCCTGTCTACAATGACCCAGATGGCATCCTTCCCTCCTTGGGAACGAGGAAGCCCTGAAACGAAGTCCATCGTAATATGTTCCCACTTCCACTCGGGAATGGGTAACGGCTGCAACAAACCAGCTGGCCTCTGGCGCTCCGCCTTGACCTGCTGGCAAACTAGGCATCTCGAGATGAAATGCGATACATCCTTCTTCATCCCGTGCCACCAAAGATGTTCCCGCAAGTCACGGTACATCTTGTTAGCACCAGGGTGAATAGAATATCTCGATCGGTGCGCCTCCTGCAAGACTGCCTCTACTAGATCTCCTCTCGGAACGCACAATCGGCTGCCATGCCTCAGGGATCAATCCTCGCTATAGTGAAGTCATCCAGCAATCCAGCTAATGTCTGGGGTCGAAGTCTGCGAAGGCTCTCATCTGTAGACTGTGCCTCCCGGATCTGCTCCATCAAACCTGACTGAATGTCAAGCGCCATCATCTGTATCACTGATCCTGGCCGAACAAGCTCGATACCGAGCTTCTCCAGATCCTCCCGCAAATGCCGATCAATCATCAGGTACCATGCCATCGGATGCCTGTTCAGCGCATCCACCACCACATTTGCCTTCCCGGGATGATACTGTAAATCGATGTCGAAGTCCTTCATCAACTTCAACCATCGTCTTTGCCTCATGTTCAGCTCTTTCTGTGTGAACACATACTTCAAGCTTTTTGGTCAGTAAAGATTTCCACACGCTCTCCGTATAAGTAATGTTTCCATAACTTGAGTGCAAAGATCACCGCAGCTAACTCGAGGTCATGGGTAGGATAATTCCTCTCATGAGTCCGCAATTGCCTAGATGTATAAGCAATTACTTTCCCATGCTGCTGTAGAACACATCCTAGCCCCTTCCCAGAAGCATCACTGTATATGGTGAAACCTCCAGAACCTGAAGGTAAAGTCAGAACTGGAGCGGTCGTCAGCCTCCTCTTCAGCTCCTCAAATGCCGCCTGGCAGTCCTCTGACCAGATGTACTCTGCGTCCTTCCGCGTCAGCTTCGTCATGGGTTCAGCTATCCTAGCAAAGTCCTGGACGAACTTTCTGTAATAGCCTGCTAAACCCAGAAAGCTCCTGATCTCTGAAACTGACGTCGGAGCCTTCCACGTCTCAACTGCAGCAATCTTCTGGGATCCACCGAGATTCCATCTCCAGTGACTACATGGCCGAGAAACTCCACTCGGTCTAAAAAGAACTCGCACTTCGGCAATTTGGCAAACATTCTCTCCTGCCTCAGAATCCCCAAAACTATCCGCAAGTGCTCTGCATGCTCCTCTGGCGTCTTCGAGTATATCAGGATGTCGTCGATAAACACCACGACGAACTTATCCAGATACTGGTGAAATGTCTTATTCATCAAGTTCATAAAGACAGCTGACGCATTTGTGAGACCAAATGGCATCACCAGAAACTCGTACTGCCCGTACTTCGTGTTGAACGCCGTCTTCTGGATGTCTGCTGGCCTAACCTTTACCTGGTGGTACCCGGATCTCAAATCTATCCTGGAAAACACCTTCGCCCTGCTCAATTGGTCGAACAAATCATCTATCCTGGGCAGAAGATATTTGTTCTTGATAGTGATGGCATTCAAGGCCCGGTAATCAATACACAACCGGACTGTACCATCCTTCTTAGGCACAAAGAGCACTGGCGCTCCCCATGGAGAAGCACTGGATCGAATGAAACCCTTTTTCAACAGGTCATCAATCTGCTCTTTCATCTCTATGGTCTCCTTGGGATTCACTCTATAGCAAGCCCGGGATACTGGTGATGAACCCGGCACTAGATCTATAGTGAACTCCACATCTCTGTCAGGCGGAAGTCCTGGAAGATCCTCTGGGAATATATCCATAAACTCCCTAATGATAGGGTGTGGCGGTGCTGCGTCCCCGACTGTAGCACAACAGTTCGGCTCTAGGCTGATCTCCGGCCCTGTCCTCCTGACACTGAATAGTGCTGTGCCTGGGGGACTGAACACAATGCTACCCTCATGGCAATCTATAGATGCATGGGCATAGCTAAGCCAGTCCATCCCCAGTATGATATCATAACCGGGAAGCGGCATCACAAAGAATCGCCCTCTGAACTCTCTCCCGGCTATAAAAATAGAACACCTATAGATAGATCTAATAGGCACTGGTCCTCCTCCCGTCATCACTCTACTAATCTCCGCAGTAGGTGTAGCTACTAGATGATGTTTATGCATAAACTCTAATGATAGGAAGCTATAAGATGCACCAGAATCAAACAAACATACAGCTAGAAAAGTATGCAAATAAACATGACCTGTGATGACGTCAGCTAAGTAATCCGGCTCTGAAACCTGCTCCGGCTCCGGCTCAATGGCTAGGCTATAGACCTTCTCCTGAGGTCCCTTCTGCTGCTGCAGATGCTGCCCAAACCTCTGCTGCTGAGTCGGGAGTGGTCCCCTAGGTCCCTTCGCCGCTGGACAGTTCCGAAGCTGATGGGTGGCAGACCCACAAACTAAACACTGTCCCAGTCTCTTCCTGCAAACGGACCTGTCGTACCCTGGTCTTCCGCAGAAAGAACATATAGCTCCTCGCTGCTGCTGCTGCTGGGGTCCCGGGGCTCTAACTGGCGGGGTCTGATGATGTGGTGTAGAGGGACGGTAAGTCTGCTGGGGTGGCGCCGGTGCTTTCTGCTGGAAAGCCTGACGCTTGGACGGACCCTCATGATGTACAGAAGCCGGCCTCTTGCATGACAGAAGACGCTCCTCAATACTCCGGGCCAACTCTAGGCTCTGGTAGTAGTCAGTCGTACCGTTTGCCACTATAAGAATGCTAATGTCTGGAACTAGACCATGGCAAAACCTACGGGTCATCTCCTCTGGATCAGCAACCAGACTAGGAGCAAAACGGCTCAAGCGACTGAACTCTCCCGCATAGTCGTCAACAGAACGGTTCCCCTGCTGGATGTTCTGGAATCGTAGCCCCATGGCTACTCTAGCAGTGGTCGAGAAGAACTTCTTCTTGAACTGGGTCTTGAACTGGTCCCAGGTGGCTCTACCCTCGCGAACAACGGCTCATTCCTGAACCAGACTCGGCTAAGTCTATCAGCAGAAATCCTGCTGCCTCGACCTGAAGGTCATCCGGCATCCTAACTCCCAGAAGCTTCCTCTTACTGAATCTAGCCAGTCATCAGCTACTACTATGCCCTCAGTCCCTGAGAACTCCTTGGGATTCAGACCCATGAAGTCCTTAACCGTCCCCGCTCTCTGCCGGGCTCTACATGTGGTGGGGCTACGGGACGTCCTCAGAACGCTCCATGCTCTGGCGGAGTAGGGTAGTCTGCTCCTGATGGGTTGTTAGGAACCCCTGGATCAGTGTGAGCAGCTGGTTCCCGTCGAGTGTGACGGAAGCCTGGGTGGGTATGGTGATAGGGGGTGGTGGAAGTATCGGGTCCTGCTGGGACTGGGATGTGGAAGGTGGTATCTGGGTCTGTGGATCTGTGGAGTGGAAGAATGTGGTAGGTGGAGGTGTATCAGTCAATGGTCAGCTGACTGGATATGGAGGGCCCCATTCTGGGGGTAATATGCTGGGACGAACGAGTAAGCACCATCTAAATTACACATAAAAGACTTATAAGGACTTGTTTAAAGTAAGCAATCATATGCAAGAAAATCTAATTATAATAGCAAACATGTGATGTATTTCCTATGTTGCAATCCTAGCATTCCTCTAGGTGTTTCTAAGCGTTTCCTAATGTTGTTTAGTTACCTTAAGTTCATAATTGCAGGCATGCTTGGTACAATAACGTAACCAAACAGTTTAGTCGTGACCTGCATGGGCCACCACTAAAAACATGTCACGACCCGCTACCCAAATTGTTGGGCCAGGCCGAGACATGCCCAGCCTACGTTGAGATAAAACGTAGTAAGCTGTTCTAAGACAACAGGATAAGACTAAATGTGCTAACAGTTCTATAAGTGAAGAAGAATCATAAATGCTCCCACAAAAGTCGTCGATATAGTAAAATATCCAAGTACAAGTAAACTGAAATATAAAACTGGATACATGTCCAGTTACAAAATGATATAGTCTAATACATGTCTACTCTCAAAAGTCTAAGTAAACAAAAGACACTAGGCGAGGTTCCCTGCAGGAACATCCTCGTAAAGCAGAGCCGGGTCCTCGACAGTAATCCCATAATATGAGTCGCAGAGTAACTCCTCCTCAGTAAGGACACCTACAACGTTATCCTGTCAGGATGGGAGCAAGTACTAAATCTAGCAAACTAGCATATGAAACATGGAAATGAACATGAGAGGAATAACTGGAAAGCATGGCATCACATAGTCTATCATGGCAAGGATACATATGTCATAGAGACAGATGTATATGTAATGTTTAAACTGTAGCAAGTACGTGATCGGTCAATAGATATACAATGTACTGTGGTACATGTAAATAAAATGTACATACGTACAAGTCAACAAGCATAGGTGTACATCCGTACAAAAATGCGGGGATAATGGCCTACGGCAAAGTATGCATATAAAACGCGACCTCGCTCGCTACTATAGGGGGGTCATGATCACGTACACTACTATCAGTTTCCCCATAACCCATATATAACATGTGAGAGATACATAAAGACAGTTCTAAGCATGGTAGTGACTGGAAGTACAACATGTAGATTTTCTAACTTGCTACCCCAAGGATTAGCATTTAACATGGTGGGGTTTACAGTTCATTTATGTGACATATGTAAAGTTCGTAGAAAGTACTTGCCTCTAGCAAAGCAAAACAAACAAGCTGCGATAACAGTGCTATGGATGTCCAGTAACTCGTCACTGTAGAAATAAATGCAATAACTTAGCTTTTACACTAAGCTAAAATACTAGAACACTAACTGGTGCGACACGACTTGTGACTGGGCACCTAGCCAAAATGATGACTTGGCATAGGAGACCAATGTGGGGTGACACACTATGTTAACTAACTTTCCAGGGTCTTTACACTAGTGAGGGATGGGGTTCAACACGACTAAAACTGCAAATAACATAAAAAGCTACAAGTCGTAATTAATCAATAAATAAATCAAAAGACTATTGTGTTCTAACAATTTTAAAGTAGACAAAAAGCCTAGTTTTTCTTAAAGTAAAGTACTAAGGTGATCCTTGTTAATCATAGAAATTTATTATAATTTTTCTGGAATTTATTAACCAGTACAAATATTTTATAAAAATCAGTTTTCCTAAGTATACAGAAAGTGAGTTTTGGTTTCATATGCCAAACTAGTGGCAACACAGTAAATTAAATACTACAAAAATTATACTAAATTAGCTAACTTAACAAGTATCTAAAAACTATTTTTCCATAATTTAGCAATACTTTAAGTATTTTTAGAAATCAAAACAAAAACAGCAATGCACACATAATTAATTATCGTATTTTGTCCATGTATAATTTGAACCAAAGTTCAAATACTGAACCCAAGGCCATGAATCAAGTCCAATATGACTTGTACAGGTCTTAAATGTGAAAACACATTTGAGCCCAAATACCCATGCTAGGCTTGGACCAAATGGTTGCAGTAATTTAAATACAATAAAAATACAATTTGAAAATAGCCAAGGTAATATTATTATTTTAATAAGGTAAATTTTATACAAAAAATATATACATACCTATGCCAAAAGTACATATATATATACACAAGAAAATACTTAATTTATAAAGTATATATAATATAAATATATACACAAGAAAATATATACATATACATATGGTATATATATATAAATAAAATATATAACATTAATTTACTAACTAAAAACATACACATAATACTATATATGTTAAACAGTATATACATATATACTAATATATATATATATATATTATATATATATATAATATATATATATATATATATAATTATAATATATATATATATAAAAACAATAAAAGAAAAGAAAAGAAAATGAAAAGAAAAGGAAAAGAAAAAGAAAACAACAGCAGCACAGCTCGAACCGAGCTGCTGCGCGGGGGGGGGGGGGGGGGGGGGGGGGGTTTAATTCGTTCGGGCTGGCCAGTGGGTCGGCCCGTGCTTTGTGTTAGAGTTAGGGTTAGGTTTAGATTATTTAGCACAGAAATTAAATGGGTTTTACCGTTAAGCAAAGCCCAAACCCGTTAGTCTAGTTTACAGTTCGTCTGTGTCCATAGTCCAGGACACGAGAAGTTGAAATCTGACACAGAGTCGACGTGTCCGTGCCCAGCACGAACGTACGACTCGGCTAACACGTGTCCAGCACCACAGTCATGTCCCCTGTGTCTAGGCGAGTCTCGTGTCTCAGTTTGGGACACGCACGACACAGAGAAAGGATTGTTACCTCGTGTCCGGCTGAGGGGTGGAAGTCGAGGGGGCGAACGGCGGCTGGGGGCGTCGTGGTCAAGGCGCTTGGGTGGCGCTGGACGCGGCTTGTCGAGGCGGAGTGATGGTGGTGGTGGCGATCGACGACGATGGACGGTGGGTCGGCGCTAGGGTGGTCGCCGGAACTAGGGTTTCGGTGAAAGAAGTGGGGAAGAAGAAGGCCGTGGAGGAATTTTAGGGTTAGGATTTTGTCTGGGGAGAGATGGGGCTTTGTTTTATAGGCAGAGGAGGTCGGTCGTCGACGTGGGGCAGCGAAAATGGCGGAAAAGATCGGGGTCGGTCGTCGGCGTCGGCGGCAGTCGGCCAGCCGAGTCGTCGGGGGCAGGTAAGCAAAATTGCATAAAGGCCCCCTAGGTTTAAGAAATTGCAACTAAGTCCTAGCAGCGTATAAATGCAAATAAAAATTTGCATTCCGCAACTTATAACAATTCAATATTGCAAACTGATATATAAACAATTTAATAAATTGCATAACCATATTATAACAATTCTAATAATTACAAAACAGTATTAAAAATTTAGAAAATTACAAAATGGTATTTTTGTATTTAAAACTTATTAAAAATTCATTTAAAAATTCTAGAAAAATTCCTAAAAATTCCTAATAATTATTTAAGGCTATAATTGACATTAAAAATTAATTATCACTAATTAAAAATGAATTTGAAAATCAGGGGCTTACAGATACACCCCTCTGCAATATTTTATACACTGCTTCGATGATGAATTTCACGTATTCATCTGCATCCGCCAGCACCTGCGGCGTCATTGTTTTCCATAAATAAATTCACTTTATTTATTGTGTTTCTGGGAAAATACAACTGTAGGAATCAGATCTAGAAGACGATCGCTTTATCCCTTAGACGATGCGAAGAAGAAAAGCTCTCAAAAATTCGACAACAAATTTAGATATCTATGTATCTGTACCATCAATGAAAAAAAACTCTATTTATAGAGTCAAAAATAACTGTAAAGATAACTGTCTTCATAACCTGTGCATAGTTGAAAATCACGCAGGATTTAACATATGCAAGGTTATGAGCAGTTACTGGACGTGGCCTGTAACTGTTGGACACATGGCAATCGCATGAGTCGTGTACAAGTTACAGGACACGCAGGTGAGAGATCGGTGGCATGGCTGCCACGTACTCCAATTTGATGAAATCCACGCAGGCTTGTTGAGGACGAAATCTACGCAGCCTTGTTGAGGACGAAATCCACACAGACTTTGGATAGAAGGCTTCAGAATACACGCTAACTGGAAGCAGAAAGCTCAGAATTCACGCAAGCTTGAGGAAGGAACATAGAAGTTCAAAATACACGCAGACTTGAGTCAGAACTGCCAGCTGTCTTGATTCGACGTGCCTCGACTGACACAAAATCTCTGACATTGATTGCCTTATCAGTCGCATTAAATGACAATAAGCTCTTTTGGTACGCCAACTTGATGAAGGCTGAGTCTTGTTGAAGAAGATTTCGAAAGTCACGCAATAGTCGGCTGTGATCTCTCGAGTTTCGTGCATACGTGGCATACGAGGAGACATTCTTTGACTGTCGTGCTATCAGTCATAATGACACTCTGACAAATGATGAGCTGTCTCTGCGTATATTTGAGAAAATAGTCTGGTAGAACCCAGCGTAACTTTTAAACATTGTCTTGATCAACTCAGTGTGACTTTTAGACTTTGTCTTGATCAACTCAGCGTGACTTTTAGACTTTGTCCTGATCAACTCAGCGTGACTTTCATTTTGAGGCCTACAAAACCCTCTTCAAAGTTTTCGAAAAATGATAAATTATTTCAAAATACTTTAAAATCGAGATGATAAAATAAATTTAGTCACGCTGAGATGACTTTAAAGAAAGATTTACTCCGAAATGATTGGACTGTGGGATTCTGTGCAGTTAGGATCCGTGCAAGGCTCCTAAATCGAGTTAAATAATGATGTTGCCGTTTGGAATTCTTCATGAGCCTATAAATAAGCCATAAATCACTTCTTCTTTCTTTACTTGCTTTAGAGAGAGAAAATCCACAGAAGAGAAACTTCATCTTCCCCGACGAACTTCATCTTCCCCGACTTCTTCTTCCCCTTCTCAGCAGTAATGGCTCCTAAGAAAACCGACGCTCAGGCCAAGGGGAAAGCTCCTGCGACTTCCTCGCGTGCCACCACGACAGACTCCCTCGACATGAAGTCACGCATCCTCCTATGCAGCGTAAGTGATGGATGGGGATACGAACTATTGAAGATGACTTGATGAAGATGACTTTGATGAAGATGAACTCCACAAAGAAATCTTAGGATCTTAAGACAAATAATGAACTTCAGAAATATATCTCCCCTTCTTAGGGCACAGGATATTAATAAAGTATGTCCCCTCTTTAGGGTCGGCCATACTTCACATCTTCGTGTTTACGAAGCTCTGTGTTTCACGCAAATGAGCATGTCTCTCATGACTCTGCGTGATTTTTCATGTATTGGCAGGGATGTCAATATTGAATTATTCACGCAGCTTTCATGACTCTGCGTGATTTTTTCATATGTTGGCAGAAATGTCTATGTTGAATTATTCACGCAGCTTTCATGACTCTGCGTGATTTTTCACATGTTGGCAGAAATATCCATGTTGAATTATTCACGCAGCTTTCATGACTCTGCGTGATTTTTCACATGTTGGTAGAGATGTCAATGTTGAATTATTTACGCAGCTTCTGAGAGTCATCCTCTGGATAGATTAGTCTTGATCCGTCAGCGTATTTTTGTCATTTTTACTTAAATGTGATTCTGGCAATGATGCGTGACTTTCATTCTAATCTGTCTGGACTTTGCATGAATTAATCACCTGCGTGAATAAATCATTCAGCGTATCTTGATAGTATATCTGTCTGAAGTCTGCGTGACTTATGAAATTTCCTTCGAATACTGCTATACACGCATAAGGCTCGTAGACATAGATTTTACTGAAACACATCTGACCTTATCTTCTTTTATTTTCTGTAGTGAACATCCGAAGTGAAGAGGTAGATTATGAAGGGCACCTGAGTTTTTCATTTAAACATGATTTATCTCATGTGCAATTTCCTCAGTTTGACCTTCCAGAAGCCAGACTGTCGTTGTTGACAAATCAAGACCATACAACTCTACTCTGTCTGATGAATGGTGAACCCTTTCAGAGTCCTGATTTGGTGTTCCACAAGAAACCAGCATTTCTGTTCGGGGATGCCATAGCACAGAAGTCACAACCAAAGGGCATCAGAGAGAAGGTCTGCTTCTATTTCGAAGGTGATGCAAGACAGCCCATGTACTGGCCGAAGGTTTCTAGGGGCTTATCTATCATGAGATTCATGCATGCCAGTTATCCCAGAAAGATGTCCTGGCACTTAACAGAATATCAGCAGGCAAAGGCGAGCCATATCATTACAGGAAGGAGGGATTCTTCAGTTCCCCAGAGAATCATGTATCCGTGTTTCGAGGTTTGAAGCCGGGATGTGTACCACCCGAAGACTCATCAATATTGATGCCATTCAGGACGCCTGTTTTCATAAATGAATTCATGGCAAACGAGAAGGCATTCTACCCCACTGATTCGACGTCGAGGATGAACGGCTTAATGAATCAGGAGAACATGAGGTGGAGGACTTTGGTCCATTGGGCTTTGGAGAAGTTTGAGAGTGAGCTGAAGAAGATAAACCTTTATGACGCGATCGTCAATTCCTCCTACGGCTTCAGACCCAACCCCTTTCTGTTCCTGGCCTTGGTTGAGAGGTATAACCACAGGACGGGGACATTTATGACTCCCAAAGGGGAGATGGGCTTTGCCCTTCATGAGATGGAATACATCTCGCATCTGCCTTCAGGCACACTACCGTATGAAGAGTATGTGCCTACGACAGAAGAGCTGAACTTTCTGTCGAAGAAGAATCCGGAGATGGTGCACCTGTTTGAAGAGATAATGTACCATTTCGGCACATGTACTCTGTATTACAAGAGTACTAAGGAAGAAACCGGCAACCACATCCAGAAGTGGATGTCTTATCTTTTCATGAACCGTGAAAAGGATGAGAAAAAGATAAACGAGAAGAGATGGTACCAAATTAACTCCTTCAAGCCTCTCTCTGAGAGTGAAATCATTTATCTACCAGAGAAGTATGACTGCAAGGATTTTACGATCAATGAAGACTGGTATGAGTTTAAAGCTGGAACCACCTTCAGCTCGTATGTGAGACAGAGTGGAAAGACTCTGTCAAGGAACGGTCATTTAGCCAGATTCCTATCTCTTTGGTTAAGAAGATTCGTCATTCCTGGCTCCAGCTCTCTAGACAGAATACATAGAGGCGTTATTTTTGCAGCAGTGCGCCTTATGTATGGTTATAAGATAGACTTATTATCAGCGATGACCTGTAGGCTGAACGCAGGTCTTCAGAATTTTGTAACCAATATGCTATCTAATCAGAGGAGGATGACCGATGAATTCCCAAGAATAGAGATGCCCTTCACATATCTATATGGTTGGCTTCTTCTCCATCAAGACGGTCTGATACCTCCGGGAGTAGGAGGGAGTGGCAGTCTCTTTTTGGAGAAGTACTCCGGAGAAACTTTCTGGAAGGTTCACACTCTTCCAGAATGCAGAAATATTCTGAATCGAGCGTCACATTGGTCCATTCAATGTGTCCCTCCACCACTGGGTTATGAAAGCATGTCCTTGAATATGATAGACGAAGATAAAGGGCACAGGCTAGA
Organism: Iris pallida; assembly: GCA_029216955.1. Lineage (NCBI taxonomy): Eukaryota > Viridiplantae > Streptophyta > Magnoliopsida > Asparagales > Iridaceae > Iris > Iris pallida. The sequence goes on from JANAVB010029617.1 coordinate 1,157,864, forward strand.
TGATGTAGCCTTTCAGTGGTTGCAGAGAATCCGGCCCTCTCATCTGGTATACCGTCATGAAGAAATGACGTATCTGGAGCCGTATCTACCGAGCCGATTTGCCAGGCAATTCGGATATGACCAACTTCATATTGGGAATGCCACCACCTGCCTATCTGCTCGTGGAGGGCTTATTGACGAAGCTCGGGCCTGGAGATACTTCGCGGCTAGAGATACAAAAGCTGTATTCTCTATGCCTAATCCTTTATCCAGCACGGGGACGAAGATGCTTTACACATATGCTCGCTTCTATGTTTCGTCGAGCACCTTCATGCCGAGTTTCCATCTGAAGACTTTTGTTGCGGAAGACGACCCAGCTCCATCAAAGAGGTCGAAGAAGAAGATTGTTATTCAACGATTTTCTTCGGAACCTGAAGATGAGACAGCGGAGGTTGAGCCCCTATATGACTTATTTCAAGAGCGAAATTTTCCTGATGAAGTTCTTCCTCCCATATTTGTATCCCTTTCTAAGAGGAAGCGAAGTGATGAATCTGAGACAGTCTCCAAAAAGAGTACTAAGTCTCAAACATCTAAGAAGAAGAAGAAAGGGGTCTCAGTAACTGCCACTTCATCTTTAGGTGGCATCCCAGTTGACGAAGATGACGTCGCCGATAAAGACGAAGATACAGATGAAGACGATGCTCTTTTGATAACAAGGAGGTCGAGAGACAAGTACGTCAAGAAGACCGTCGGCAAAATGAAGGGCAATGAACTCCTGGAAACGATTATGAGTGGAGGGGTCTTGCCAGAGATCAATGAAGCAGCTTCCACTGAGAAAACAGAATCTGATTATGTTCATCTTCCAGCAACTTCAGCTGAACGGACTGAGGTAGAGTCCACTCGAGCTCAGGAAACGACTGCTCCGACAACAAGTGGAGTAGCTACTGAACCCTCAGAGATGAGGATGACCCCTTTTGAGCATAGGACAGAGGGCGTCATCCAGGCATTGGATGACCAGATTGAATATTCTGAAGAAGAACCAGCCCCGACAGAAGTTATAAAACAACCGAAAGTTCCAGAAACTCAGGTTGAAGAAAACATTTCTTTGGCCAGAGGCGATGAAGACGTGCCAACGTCCGAGCTATCAGCTGCTGATGACTTGTTGAAGAATGTTTGTAAAGACATCATTCTTCGAACTGATATTCCAGAAGAGACTGAACCGGCAGTCAATACTGAGCTTGCTATCATTACTGTTCCTGAGATTCATTCATCTCAAGGAATAGATGAAGATGTGAACATCATAGACTCCGGATCAGAGACTCATCCTGAAGCTGGGGATGAAAAAGAGTCTGAAGAAGAAGAAGAAGCTGAAGAAGGAGAGGATTGGCATGCTGGCACTTCTACTCATTATGATGAAGATAAAGTCAGAGGGAATAGAATGGAACTCAGCTCCGAATCTGCTCAATCTCCGGACAATGCTCCAGCGCCCAGTAATTCTGGAGCTGGAAGCAGTCACATGAAGCAGGTGTCGGACATCATCATGGACCGGCTACGAGAAGACGCAAGACTCCCTCAATATATAGAATATGAACTTCAGCCTGGTAGAATTTTATTTCAAATTCGGTTTCTACTGTTTTTTTTTCTTTATATGCTGATTATTTTTTTCTTTGACTAGTAGGAACTGCTGCAGCAATGAGCTCGACTCATGTTCCACTTATTCAAACTGAGGTTGATGAAGGGAGCTCGCATTTGCCAACTTCTCCAGCGGCACATACTTCAATTCCCAGGATAGAAAACGTACAAGCTTCTTCTTCAATAATGATAGCAACTCCTGGGTTTGAGACAGGATTGGCAAGGAATCTGGGGATGTGTTCAGATATCATCTATTCATATCTGGATATGTACTCCAAGCGTTTCTTGAAAGACGAAGCTATGCCCTTCTCTGAGCTCCGAACGATGGTCAATTTCTCGCTCCTGGCATTGCGACATGCTGGCTGCGAATCTCAATGTATCTTCTTCGAACATCTCCTGGATGAACTAGAGATAACCTTCCGAAAATACTGGGAAACTAAGAAGGAAGATATTCAATCTTTAACTGTGGCTAAGATCAGTCAATTGGAGCATGAAGCCCAGGCCCAGCAAGCTGTATTAGAAGAATTTCTTGCTTCTTCATCTGAGAAGTTAGTAGAAAAGGGTGAAGAAATATTGGCTACTCGTCAGAGAGTAGAACTTCTGGAGAAGGATGAAATGTCAAAAGCTGAAGAGCTCAAGAAGTTGCAAGAGGAACTGACTCGTCTTCAGGAGCGAATTGCCCTCATGGAAAAGGAGCAAGCTGAGGTCATTACTGCTCGTATATCTGAAACTGAACGCTGTCAACTTCTTCAACAAGAGCGAGAGCAGATGCAGGCAGAGCAAATTAAAGAAGTTAACCGTCGTCAATCTGTTATTATTACTTTTGATGAACAAAATGTCACAGTCGAAGCAGCAGAAAGAGTTCGCAAAGCTCTTGATGAGAAAATGAGTACTGTACTTGATCGTATTAAGGAGCTAATACTCCTAATAAATAGATCTCTTACGTTTTCACTTGTAATCAATATTTGATTTTGAATGAAGACGAATGAGAACTTTTGATCTGATTTTTGACTTTGTTATTTTGGTAATGATATATTTATAGAAAATATGTTCAGAGGTAAATAATACATGACACATTTCTATAGAATAGAATATACAAATGAACTTTGTAATATCAGATGATATTAAACCAGAGATGATCTTAGTTTAATACTGATTAGAAAAAATAGAATTCAGACATAAAAATATCTTTGAACTCAATTTTTCATGATCTTTGGACTCGAGAATCAAAAGACTAGATATCATTTTCATAAATATGATACTGACATGGATGATGAACGATGATGAATCGTAAATGTATGTGGGATGAACGAGAAAACCGACAAAAATGAATGATAATGAAAGGACGAACCGTCAGATGATGATGAATGAACGGGTTAACCGTCGGATTATAATGAACGGGCGAACCGTCGGATGAATGTGATAAATGAACGGATGAACCGTCAGGCATTAATGAACGGGCGAACCGTCGGATGAATGTGATAAATGAACGGATGAACCGTCAGGCATTAATGAACGGGCGAACCGTCGGCTGAATGTGTCGCTTCATTATTTGAGGAACTTCTGTCTATAAATATAGCAGAAATCTGACAAGAACGAACACTTCTACTCTTCAACATAAAAATGTCGTCTGAAGAAGCATCCAAGAAGGCTGAAATCGCCCCGAAGGTTCAGAAGGGCACTAAAGAACGCCCTGCCGATCCAGTTCAGCCGAAGGAGGTAGAAGCAGGCGAAGGTTCGTCTGCACCCAAGCCACCATGAGACATTCTGGACTTTCTGCTTGATCCAGGAAGGACTGAAGAAGAGGAAGCCATGAGGATGGCTGCTTGCAAATTCCTCGTGGGTTCCAGCAAAGAAGTTCTCAGCTCTTTTGCTGATCGCGTTTTCGAGAAGGACGGCAGCGGTCCGCGTCCAAATGTAGAGAAGGATGATAGTGACCTTCTTTAATATTATGTACTATCATATGATGAAATAACATTTGAATTTTATTCATAAACTTGAACTTTGTCTGATGATTTACAAGTATTTATATTTATACATAATACTTTTTAAGGAATTCGCCACTAATAGGCATCATAGCAATTCGACCATCCAGTTCTGAGAGTTGATAAGCTCCATTTGATAAAACTCTGCTCACAACATAGGGACCTTCCCACTTTGCGTCGAATTTGCCTTTGCTCATATGAGTCATAGTCATAGGACGTCTGACTGTTAGAACAAGTTCTTCTTTTTGATATGCTCGAACTCTGACTTTCTTGTTAAAAGCTTTTGAGATTCTAGCTTGATAGAATTCGATATTCTTGTGAGCAGATAATCGCTTTTCATCCAGAGCTTCTAATTCCTGAAGTCGAAGACGATCATTATTCTCGGCGGTAAGTTCATTAGCGATTGATATCCTTAAAGAAGGAATTTGAATCTCTAATGGAAGAACAGCTTCGCATCCATACACCAGAGAGAAAGGTATACATCTAGTAGCATTACGAACTGTAGTACGGTAAGCCCACAAACATTCACCGAGTTTCTCACTCCAATTACGTTTGTTAGTAGAGACAAACTTCTTTAAGAGTTTGATGATGGTCTTGTTGAAAGCTTCTGCTAATCCGTTAGCTGCCGGATTATATACGGTAGAAGCCACATTGTTGATCCGATGATTGTCATAGAATCGAGTAAATTTCTGGCTGACGAATTGTGGTCCATTATCATGAATAATATGTCGGGGAACACCAAATTTGTAGATGACATGATGCTTGATAAAGTTGATGATATTGGAAGTTTTGACTTCGGATAAAGGAATAGCTTCAGCCCATTTGGAGAAATAATCAGTTATTGCGAGAATAAACCGATGACCTTTTGATGACGGCGGATTGATCGGACCGATAATGTCCATGCCCCAAGCTTCGAAGGGCCATGATGTTGCCGTTGGATATAGAAATTTTGAGGGTTGATGAATAAAATCCGTATGGATTTGACAAGCTTTATACTTCCTTGCATATTCGATGGCATCTGATACCATAGTGGGCCAATAATAACCCATACGTCGAATACGGTCTTGAAGTTTTGGTCCAGGCTGATGTGCTCCATAAATTCCATCATGTGCTTCGCGAATAATTTGTTGAGCCTCATCACCGACAATACATCGAAGAAGTAAACTATCATAAGCTCGATGATATAAGGTTTTTGTAGTATGATTGTAATAGAATCTGAGTGATCGTCGTCTGACAGATGCTATCTCACTCGGATTATCTGGAAAAATATCATACAATACGAAATCTATGAAAGGAAGTCTCCAATCTTTATCCGTATTCTGAGTCTCAGCTAAATTACTGAAGGTGAATTCCATGCTAGAATCAGATGAAGATGAAAATAATTTACGACTGAATCCAAATCCTCTTGTTGCATTGACATCATGAGATATTGATTCTTCAATGTCAACTGGAAGTCCTAAAGTTAGATTGTTTTCGAGATGAAATAATTCTCGATTGCAGACAACAATCATTTGTTGACGTCTAATTGGAATAGCTAACACCGCCGCAAGATTAGCAAGAGCATCAGCTTCTGTGTTACATGCTCGCCTAACATGCTCAATGAAGAATCCTTCAAATGAAGAAGCTATAGATATAGCCGATCTATGATAAGGAACCAGATATTGATGGCGAACTTCATAAGTACCCCTTATCTGATTAACAATGAGTTTAGAATCTCCATACGCTTCCAAATGTTGAATATTCAAATGTTTAGCGAGTTGAAGACCAATAAGCATTGTATTGTACTCAGCTACATTGTTTGAACATGGTTGATCGAGAGAATAAGCTCTTTGGATAGCAAGACCTTCTGGCGATACAAAAACAATTCCAACCCCAGCGACATTGTCACCATTAGGACCTATTCTTGAAGCTCCATCAAAGAATAGACGCCAAGTAGGATCTTCTTCAGCAATTTGGTTTGAATCTAGGACTTCATCTGGGATTTTATCATAGAGTTTTGAATTTTCTGGAATTGAATGAGCAGCCGGAAAATCAGCTAAAGCTTGTCCTTTGACTGATTTCTGAGGGATATAGTGCATATCATACTGAGCGAGTAGGATTCTCCAGTTAGCCAATCGAAAATTTAAAACACTGGGTTTCTTCATCATGACCCGTGTAGGATTGATCCTGGAAATGACATGAATGGTCTGGCCAATGATATAATGTCATGTCTTTTGGACAGCGAACATCAGGGCTAGACATTCTTTTTCGACCGGTGAATATCGAGGTTCAGCTCCGGTCATAGTACGAATGAGTTAGTAAATGGCTTGTTCATGACCATTTTTATTCTTTTGAGTGAGCAATGCACCCAATGAATGACTTATTGCTCGGGTATATAGGAGGAACGGTATTCCTGAGACAGGAGGTACCAATACTGGAGGGCTCATCAGATATTGTGTTATATCATCGAATGCTTTCTGACATTCATCATTCCAGACAAAAGAAACACCTTTCTTCATAAGTTTATTAAATGGTCTGCAGCGTCCTGGAAGATTAGAGATGAATCTCCTGATATAAGCGATCCTTCCTTAAAATCCTCGTAGCTCTTTTAAGGTGCGTGGAGGACGCATCTCTTGGATGGCTTTGATCTTCTCGGGATCTACGTGTATACCTTTTGAGGTAATGACGAAGCCGAGAAATTTGCCACTAGAGACGCCTAAGAAGGACTTAGTAGGGTTCATCTTTAATTGATGCTTACGCATTAGATCAAAAATAGTCTTCAAATCTTGGATGTGATCCTCTTTTTGTCGACTTTTGACTGCAATATCATCAACGTAGCATTCGACTGTTTTCCATAAGTGTTCACGAAATATAGTGCTCATGGCTCGTTGATAAGTTGCTCCTGCATTCTTGAGACCGAATGGCATAACTGTATAACAGTATGTACCGATCGGCGTTCTGAAAGAAGTGTGTTTCTCGTCATCTAGAAACATTTTAATCTGATTGTACCCAGAATACCCGTCCATGAATGACATCCGTTCAAACCCACAGGTATTATCGATCATAACATCAGTAATTGGTAGAGGGAATTCGTCTTTAGGACATGCCGTATTGAGATCGCGGTAGTCTATGCATACTCTGATCTTACCATTCTTTTTAAGGACAGGAACTATATTAGCCACCCAATCGGGATGTTGTTTCTCTCTAATAAACCCAGAGGCCATGAGTTTATTGACTTCATCTTCAATTGCATCCATAATGTCTGGACGAAATCGTCGCTGTTGTTGTTTGACCGGTTTAGCATTCGGCATGATATTGAGTTTATGAGTTGCGATTTGTGGATCAAGTCCTGGCATATCTTCATAACTCCAAGCGAAGACATCGATGTATTCACGAATAAGTTTGATCATGTCTTGCTTATCAGTTTCTGAAAGACTTTCACTAATGAATATTGGTTTGGGGGATCCCTCTTCACCAACATCTATTTGAACAAGTTTGTCTTCAGTCGGAGGTTCTTTTTGCTCGAATCGGAACTCCCATTGATTATCTAACCTTTGGGCCCATTGTTCTGATTCAGGTGAGATTTCAAACTCGTCTTCGTTTTCATCATTTTCTTCAGAACTGTCGATGGAGACCATGTTGGAAGACAGAATGTTGTAGTGGAAGATACTTATATCAGAATCCCAAGAGGTAGTACTAGAAGAATCAGATCTCTTATCTTCGTCAAATTCGGGATCTTCATGGACAGTATTGATAAAAGGAGTAGGAGCAATATAACCTAATCCGCATTTTGTCCTCCCATATTTCAGAGGAGGAATCCGAACAGGCATTTTTCTTCATTTTCTATTATTGAGGCCAGTTCTGAAGTCATAGCCCATATTTTTAATGATGTCTTTAGATTGCTGACTATAACGACGTAGTTGTAATCTTCCAGTATCATCGTTTTTGTCATCATCTTCTAAATCAGAAGGATTCTGGGGCCCTTTGTAGAAGAATATTGGAATGTCTCCTGGCTTTCTACTAGGAACCAGAAAGTATGAAGTTTGTACTGATTCTAGGGATATGTCTGTATGAAAAGTCTGTACAACTCCTATGGTTATTGTTCTCAAGTCATCTAACAAATGCAAATAACTATGAACATGATTACACACATCAATATACTGCAAAGATGGAGACTTTTCATTAAATTTAAAAGTAGTAGTATTTACATTGGGAGAAGGCTGAGCCTTAGAAATCTTAGCCAAATCAATGACTAAAGGGGGAGAAGAAGAATGAGAGGAAGTTTTGTTTCGATTAAGATCGATAACAAATGGCTCCGAAGAGATGAGCTCCCTTGAAGCCTGAGATGGAAGAGTAATCCGCCCTCCAACAGGGATTACCAGAGTATCCTATTTTATATGTGAAGATACAGGAACTGTAGTACGCCCACTGACAGGAATGATCAGTGTATCTTGAGTAGACGACTGAGGTAATGGAGAGATCTGTCCGCTCACTGGAATAATGAAAGAACCTTCTCCAGAGGGTTTAGGAGATTGTTGCTGAGTATTTCGACCTTTAACAGAAATTATCAAGGTCTCACTTTGCGGATCCTCTTTCTCCATAGCTTGTATCACCCTTGTATACTCTTCTTTGTACATCCGGGAATCATTGAAATAAGCTTCAACCCCATGAAAAGGATTTATATCAGCAACTTCCTTTTGTACTCTTCCATTGCTGTCAATGTATTTAAAACACTGATGAAGAGTAGAAGGCACCACATTATTTTCATGAAGAAAGGGCCTCCCTAGAAGAAGATTATAAGATCCCACGATCTCGATCACATAGAAAGTGACTTTGGACCTAAAATCGCCTATCTGAAGTTTCAGATGAATCTTTTCCAAAGGCTCGCTTCGGCTTTGATTGAATCCTAGGATAGTAGTAACCGTCTTGGAAAGCTTGTGAAGAGGGATTTTTAGTTCATCCAACAGACTCTTTGGCATTATACTTATAGCAGACCCTGGATCAATGAGGATACGATCTATCTTCATCGTATCGATATAACCGGTGTAGTAGAGAGGCCGATCATGTCGATTATCCTCCAGTAGCATGTCATCTTGTCTAAAGGTGATATTTGGGATAATCTCCAATACACTGTTGTAATGTAAGCAAGTGGCAGGTTCTTCATCTGGCTTCTTTAATTGTGAAAGACAAGAGTCAGCCTGAAGAAGTGCCTCACTTAACGTCTTCCGAGTCTCTTTAGAAAGATGTAGAAGTTCAAAGAGGGACATTCTAGCTGGAGTATTAGCAAGTTGAGCTAGAATGTCAAAGTTATAAGGTTTCTGAAGCCCAAGAGGAGGGGACTTCTTGATTGGCTTATCAAATCGAGCCTGTTGTTTGCCTTTCTCAAGAGCTGTGGGCTTGGAAGGAGTAGGTACAACTGGTGCAGTTGAAGGAACAGGTGCAGTGGATGATTCTTCTTCAAGAGGAACATTAGGAGCAGCTTTGTCAGCAGGAGGAATATCAGGAGTATCCTCAGGACTCTTGGAAGGAACATTAGGAGCATCTTTGTCAGCAGGAGGGATATCAGGAGTATCCTCAGGACTCTTGGAATAATCCTTTAGATAAGGTTTCCCTGTTCTAGTAGCACCAGCAAGTGCTTCTGATTTATCTTTTGATTCTGTGTCGGGAGTAGATCCGAAAGAAGTCATATGACATGACTTAGTTTTCCCAGCCTTCTTAGATTTTCGGGAAGTAGTCTTTTGAAGAGGAGGAGATTCAAAATCTGCCACTAGATCAGAATGAATCCATATGATTTCTCCTGTTTCCATAGTGATTGGTACTAATCTTTCAGACTGTGGAGGAGAAATATTCACTATTTCAAGAGTTGCCTTGGAAATAGGAACGATCCCGCTTTCAAGGAGTTGAGGAGGGAAATCTCCGAATTGCATAGAGACGACGTTGGAGGTGACGGTCTTCTCTTTCGGAGTAAGAGTGATAGCTCCAGATTTAATCATTTCCTGGATCTTTCCTTTCAGTACATAACATGTACGAACTGTGTGACCCAACATTCTGTGGTATGGACAGTATTTAGGATGATCCGTCTTACCAGCTTCATCAGGTTTCTTGATTTCAGGTAATTATATTTTATTACCTTTCAGCAGACATTCAAAGATACCAAGGACATCATCGTCATCAAAAGAGTATTCTTCTTTGGGGCAAGGTGCTCTTGGTTGTTGAGTCGTAGAGGCAGGAGAAGTTTGAACAGTCGATGCATCTTTACTCTGAAGATTAACTTTAAGGGTTTCTTTTCCCTTGCGAGTATTAGATTTAGCATTATTGTTAGTACTTTGACCTGTTTCTTTGGGAGTCATCTGCACTCCTAAACCTTTGAAAGTTTCAGCACTAATTTCTGCGGCTTTGGCACTAACTATGAAGGAAGGCCAATCTTGAAATTGAGTAGATCCTGTCCATATGCTGATGATTGGCAATAAATTTGATTTGCATGTGTCGATGGTGACAGCATCAGGAGTTCCAAGAGGCATCTTTAGAGCTTCTCTTCGAAACCGTTCAATGAAATCCTCTGTAGTTTCATTATTTTTCTGCTTGATTCTTATAAGAGCAGACATATTCATGTCATTGAGCCCTTCATAGAACCGTTCAAGAAACATTTGTTTGAAACCGGCAAATGAGGTAATACACCCATCCGGGAGACTTCTATACCATTCATAAGCCGTTCCTTTGAGACATCCGACAAACACCCGATTAAGGAGGGCGTCACTTGGTTGCAGCTGGTCAGTCATCACTTCAAAGTGATTAATAAATTGACTCGGAGAAGTGGTTCCATCATAGAATGAGATAGTAGGAGGTTTGTATTTAGGAGGATACGATACTTGCTTCCATTCTATTGGATAAGGTTGCTTGATGCCTAACCTTTGTAAACCATCCTTCTGTTTGAATGCCTCAAATTGAGTTCGGAGATTCCTCAATTCTTCAGTAACAACTCCGGAGGATTGTGGAGTTGTAGCTTGTAGAGAATAGTTGGGAGGAGGAACAACATTATAAGCACTACCCCCAGCTCCAGAGTGACTAGGAACCGGTTGAGCTTGCCCAGGAGTATTGGATTATACTGCTAGAGGAACATGTACTGGACTTACACCAGTGTCAATTAGTATGGCATCTGGTACAGTCTGTCAATTTTGTAGCTGGGTTGCCATGAATTCATACATCGACTTTATAGTATCAGCCATAGATTTCATTTGCTGTTCTAAAGAAGCAATCCTTTGGTCTTGAGGAGTCATCGAAGAAGAAGGTTCATTGTTCAATTCAGTATTCCCATCCACCATATATGTTGTGACTGTACGAGGGATTATTGATGAATTAGTGGATATTGTATGTTCTGAATCACTGCTTTGTGTATCAAAGTCATTTGTAGGAGAATTACCCCCAGTAAGAAGAGGTGGGAAGTTAGATTCTCCAAGAAATTCAGAATAATCTTCAGAAACCAAAGTTCTTTGATTAGAAGCCATGACTCTTGATCTGGTGCCTCTATATACTCTATCTGGACTATCAGTTCTACCCCCGGGATCCCGAGAGGTCATGTTGACAGAAGCAAGCAGAGGTTCATCTTCATCAGGCATAGGTTCACACTGAATCCGATTGAAGACAGATTGTAGTTTAGTTTGACATCTGCATTGCATTATGACTCTCGGTTGGAAGCCACATTCATGATCAGCATGGTCATGATCTATTGATTGACATCTGTATTGAATTATGACTCTTGGCTGGAAGTCACATTCAGCATGGTCATGATCCATTGACACAGAATTATTCCTTCTCTTCTGTTGAAGGTGTTCTCGTAAATCTGTCTGTGAAGATTGAGGTACATCAGAGAACATTCTTTGTGTATTTTTAGGAATATATTTCCGATTCTTGGGTCTTGATGGCTCTTGATTATTTAGAGAGTGATTAATCTGAGCCACATAATTTCTAGCATACTCTGCATCTGGATTTCTTGCTTTTGTTCCCGATTGGTATGGTTTTTTGACACCAGAAGTGCTTCCTAAACGGGTTTGATTGAGTTTTGCTCTTAGGTCAGTTGGAGGTAACACATTGGTTTTTGAAACTTGGAGTTTTCCTTCCATTGATCTGGATATTTGCAGAGAAGGAAGAGTTGAACCATCCCCTTGATTAGAAGTTGGTAACAGACCCTCTTTTATAGACAAATTCTGTGCCCAATTCGAAGAAGTCGTAGAAGAAGACATTAAGAAATGTTTCTTCTTAGACATATTCAAGTTTTGAGACATAGAATGCCCAGAAGGAAGAGTAGTCAAAAGACCATCTCCTTTTCTTTGACTAACAAAACTGTCAGTCAAAGCTGTTCCTGAAGTAAATACTACAGAAGCAGAAGAAACAACTAAAGAGTTATTTCTTTTCGAAGGGACTTTGTGAGCCATTTGTGGAGGAGTTCTAGCAAAACCACCCCCAGTTCTAGTAGAACTTGGCAAAGAAGAAGAGATAGCTAAAGAGCTATTCTTCTTAGAGTATGCTGGTGACAATTTGGCTAAGGAGACAGTATTGTCAGCGTATAAAGTCTTGGCTAAAGAGCCAGATTTTGGTACGCACACTGAGTCAGAGAGAATTGACTTGTTGGATGACGTATGCGGAGTACACGCTAAAACAGGCTTGATTAAAGAACCAGTGCTGTTAGCGTGACTTCTGAATTTAGAAATACACGCTGGAACAGATTTGGCTAAGGAGCCAGTATTGTCAGCGTGTAAAGTCTTAGCTAAAGAGCCAAATTTTGGTACGCACACTGAGTCAGAGAGAATTGACTTGTTGGATGACGCATACGGAGTACACGCTAAAACAGGCTTGATTAAAGAACCAGTCCTGTTAGCGTGACTTCTGAATTTAGAAATACACGCTGGAACAGATTTGGCTAAGGAGCCAGTGCTGTCAGCGTGACTATTGGAATTGAGATTGCACGCTGGAACAGGCTTGGCTAAGGAGCCAGTGCTGTCAGCGTGACTTTTGACTTTGAGATTGCACGCTGGAACAGGTTTGGCTAAGGAGCCAGTGCTGCCAGCGTGACTTTTGACTACTGTCGTCTTCGAGCACACAAGAGCGTGCGTGCTTGCAGTAGAGTCCTTGCCAGTGTTAGGAGTAGACACTGTGGCAGAAACTTCACCATTGGTTGCCAACAGATTCTTAGGGACGTAGACAGATCGTCTCTTCGACTTGGCAGTGGTGATGGAGACTGAAGTGGGCTTGCCACCCTTAGCCTGCTGTATTTCTTCGTAGGCGAGTTGATCGAATTGGATCGATATCACCTTCTTCGTCGAGCCGACTGACGAAGTGTCGCATTGAGTTGTTGCCATCTCAGAAGAGGAGATGGTTGTCCCCAGCAGAGTCGCCAATTTGTTTTCCATAAATAAATTCACTTTATTTATTGTGTTTCTGGGAAAATACAACTGTAGGAATCCGATCTAGAAGACAATCGCTTTATTCCTTAGACGATGCGAAGAAGAAAAGCTCTCAAAAATTCGACAATAATTTAGATATCTATGTATCTGTACCATGAATGGAAAAAAAAACTCTATTTATAGAGTCAAAAATAACTGAAAAGATAACTGTCTTCACAACCTGTGTATAGTTGAAAATCACGCAGGATTTAACATATGCAAGGTTATGAGCAGTTACTGGACGTGGCCTGTAACTGTTGGACACATGGCAATCGTGCATGAGTCGTGTGCAAGTTACAGGACACGCAGGTGAGAGATCGGTGGCATGGCTGCCACGTACTCCAATTTGATGAAATCCACGCAGGCTTGTTGAGGACAAAATCCACGCAGCCTTGTTGAGGACGAAATCCATGCAGACTTTGGATAGAAGGCTTCAGAATACATGCTAACTGGAAGCAGAAAGCTCAGAATTCACGCAAGCTTGAGGAAGGAACATAGAAGTTCAAAATACACGCAGACTTGAGTCAGAACTGCCAGCTGTCTTGATTCGACGTGCCTCGACTGACACAAAATCTCTGACATTGATTGCCTTGTCAGTCGCATTAAATGACAATAAGCTCTTTTGGTATGCCAACTTGATGAAGGCTGAGTCTTGTTGAAGAAGATTTCGAAAGTCACGCAATAGTCGGCTGTGATCTCTCGAGTTCCGTGCATGCGTGGCATACGAGGAGACATTCTTTGACTGTCGTGCTGTCAGTCATAATGATACTCTGACAAATGATGAGCTGTCTCTGCGTATATTTGAGGAAATAGTCTGGTAGAACCCAGCGTAACTTTTAAACATTTTCTTGATCAACTCAGCGTGACTTTTAGACTTTGTCCTGATCAACTCAGCGTGACTTTTAGACTTTGTCCTGATCAACTCAGCGTGACTTTCATTTTTGAGGCCTACAGTCATAGCCGGAGTCAGAGGAGCTGCTTTAGCAGGCGAACCGCAAGAAGGCTCGCCTGCCTCTATCAGCGAGGCTGGACCCTCAGGCTTGACTACTAGCCCGAGGAGCCAAAGGAATCGAAGAAGCCGAGGCAGGCGTTGAGATAGTACCCCAAGTGGAAGGAGCAACAGAGGGTTCCATCAAACCCTTACCCTTCCCAAACTCGGAAGAACCTTCGACGTCAGTGGCCATCTCATCAGCCCCCAACGTGCTATCAGCAGCCAGTACCTCCCCTGGCAGAACGGGGAGATCAACACTTGCCTCCTGACTCGCCCCTGAAGTCAGGACCGCCAGACGAGTCTTCTCATCAAATCCCTCTACAGGGACATCCTTACCTCTGCAGATGCTGAGTCCGATGATACCGTCGGTGACGATGCCTTGGAGATCCAGCCTCTGTATCTGTACGTCTTTTCGATTGATCGACCGAGGGTTCTGCCTGACCCCCTGTGGACACGACAGAGGCACCTCGATAACCCGTCTCTGGCGGACGGTACGATCGAGCTTTCGCCAACATGTTCCCGACCACCGCTAACTGGGTGCCTACGATAAGACTTGTCTCCCTATCATATCCGGGAGGCGCGGCAGCCATAACACAGTAAAACTTGGCGGTCGAGTAAAGAATGGGCGGCCGCAGATTTTGGACGGACAGCGTAAAGCGAGCTCCGGTACATCCGACATTATAGTAATGCCAAGCTCGTGCACCATCCAACAAACTTCCAGCATACCCCAGGGTGATACTGGGATTATCCAACATCAGCTGAGCATAACCAAATTGCCGTGCAAAGTGGCTCGGTAAATAAGGTTCCAGATAGCACTGATTCATATTCCGGTACACCAGATGGGATGGCCGAATACTTTGCAACCAACGGAATCCCCATGGAGGCAGAGTAGTGGCGTCTTCACCCGAATCCCTTAAGTCTTCGTTGGCCTCAAAACCCAAGAAGATTGGACCAACTTTGGTGATCTCCCACCCCTGAAGGCGGGATAAAACCTTTCTGCAAACAGGAACGCCAGAATACAACCAGCTCCTCTGGTGGAAACGACGAAGGAATGCATCTCCGGCCCTATGGTCTTCTTCCGAACCCGGACTCATTACATTTGGATGGTGTAAAATTAACCACCCCATCAGATAGTGAAATGGCAGTTCGGCACGCGGGAAGTTGTCATTCCTACCGCGATCGTGAACCACGTTTCCTGCAAACTCCCGTAAACCTCGTAGCAGGTTACACACCATCGCGGGGAGTAGAGTCAGGCGTCGGCCAAAAACTAACTTCACTGCTGGCAGGATTAAGTTTCGAGTCACCCTCTCTACGGAGCCTGACCCACCCGAGAAGACGTAATCCCGAAGCCAAACCATAAGATACGCGGCTAATACTGCTTTCGACGACATCCGATGAGTAAGATGCCAGAAACAGCTGTAGGAGCGTTCATCCGACTCCTGGTCCTCGTTCTCCCGGGGATTCTTCTCACCTAACCTACTCATTTTGGAGAGCACCTCGCTACGGGAAAGCGCTGGCGGAGTAGCGAACTGCAAGGGATCCTCCTTGTCTTGCTTAAAGACGTAATCTCTCCAAGCGGTCACGTGAGGCTGCGACCCGCTCTTATCCCTCTTCTGCATATAGTAATGATGACTCGTCACTTCCTTGAAGACAACCATCATTTCTTCAGCTTTTTCCCCCAGGACTTGGAACTCCTCGTTGGTCAGGAAGTACTCCTCATAGGGTTCTGACCCCCAAGGGAACTTTGATACCTCGTGCATTTCATGAAGTTCAAGGCCTAGCTCCCCCACCGGAGTGAAGAAGGTCCTGGTATGGGTATCAAACATCTCCAGGAGCACGAGGAACATATGCTGGTTGATGTCAACACCTGCCTGAGTAGCACGGATCGTGGCAGTCAGCCCCATCTCTTGGAGTTCGGTTTAAAACCGTGACAGCATCCAGAGTGTCAGCTTGTCCCATTTGGCAACGTAATGACACCAACCCTTTACCCGAAATTCACCTTTCGGGTACGATCTCCCCATCAACAGCATGCGATTGGCAAAAGTCGAAGCGCCAAAGGCAACTGTATTGACGGGAACGTCACTATAGATGCTCCCAGGGCGTAGAGTCCGCCAGGTAAAAGAAGGCCCAGCCCGCACGGCGGTCAAAATATCCCTTTGATCTGAGGTAGAGTCGATCTTGATGATGTCTGCCACCGCTCCCCCCTGAGATGGGGTTAGATCCCAAGACATCCTCCTTTTGGAAGCAAGTCGACAGAAAGCCATCAGAGGCCATTGGCGTTCGAGCTGCTTAACGGTCATGTGCACTCCCCTTGTTGTAAAGAACCAGTCTTCCTTGACCTTCAACACCTTTACTTCAGTAGAGGTAAGACGGTCCCCAAACAGGAACTCAGGCTTCAAGAAGGTCACTTTATCAGATGTGGCAGACTTCAAAACACCACGCTCCATCATCCGTTTGAGGAACCCATACGGTTGTTCCCGGATTTGAGTCATTCTTTCGGGAGGCTGATCCAGCATGATAGCAGTTCGAGCTGGGTTTATCACCTCCTCATCGTAATCTACTCCCATCTGGCAGAGGGAAGCATCGAGAAGCACCTCATTCATGAGGGGGACAGTCATCGACACTGGTGTTCAAACAAAGAAGGCAAAGATTCTGTGATGTTACACAACAAAAGAATCTAAGTCTCGTTTATCATCAAGAGCGCATCATGCTCATGCACATCTAGAAAAGAGCTTCAGCGCATCATATGGAGTTAAACCCATACGCGTCAGCAGTAAAGCCTCGGCGCATCTTCAGGGCTTAAACCCATGCGCGTCAGCAAAGGAGCCTCGGCGCATCTTCAGGGCTTAAACCCATGCGCATCAGCAATGGAGCCTCGACGCATCTTCAGGGCTTAAACCTATGCGCGTCAGCATAGAGCCTCGGCGCATCATCAAGACCCAAGGTCCATGCGCGTGGGCGTGTGTATGATACAAGAACGGGATGATGAAACTCACCAACCACTGATGTCCGAACTTCAACAGGTGGGCGGAGAACATCAGCCACAACAGCCTCTACGGATTCTTTTTCTTTGCCTCGTCCCTTGCCAGCACCGCCGCGAGGAGTCTTGGGAGTCATTCCTTGAGAGAAGAAAGCTAGGGTTTTGTGAAGAAGAACTCTAAAAGCAAAGACAAGGAGAGGAAGAACTCTCTCTCTCTCCATCTCACGCCTATTTATAGGCATGGTCGCACGCGTGAACCGATGAAGTGTGACCTCAGCCGTCGCCTCGGGTTCTGTAAAAAAATAACTGCAAATAAAATCAAAAAGATCATCATTAATCTTTCTTGGTTATCGAGGCGTTATCATTTGCATTAACTGAGCGGAGCATGCACCCCGTCACTGATGTGCGGAGTATCTATGCGCCCCAACAGTCATGCGCCTCCACTGCCATGCTTCTTATTCAAAGTATTCCAAAACTTGTCCAAAAATTTTGAAAACTTTGAAGGGGGTCTTGTAGAAGCATAGAATTTCAGGACCAGAAATCCTATACGCCAAACCCTACATGCGCCAGAGCTCGGACAAAGTACTTCACACAGCAAAGACAACAAATATAGACATTGAAAGAGGACTTTTTATTACATATAAAAATCTATTACATGTCTAGAAAAGGTTGTACAAAGGAGAACTTCTACAAAAAGAAAAGATCCTAAGTCTACAGCCAGGCACAGCGATCACCATGCGCCCCCAGACAGGCGCATCCCACCATGCGCCCTCTGAAGGGCGCATCCTTTTCAGCAGCTCAGTTATGTGCATCCTCAGTTATGTGCATCCCTTTGGCAGCTCAGTTATGTGCATCCCTTCAACAGCCCAGTTATGTGCCGCTCTTCCAGCCAGGCTCACCGCCGTCTAAATGCTTCGACTAATGAAGCATTTATTGAGCAGAACGAGGGTGGCAATCAACCCTCTAGCTGGAGGAAGAGCTCTCCAAACCGAGGAAGAGAAGAGCACCGCAAGCCAACCTGTGGCCAGGGAAGGTTTCGAAAGAGCCTCCAAAGGCGAAGGAAGACCGTAATCGAAACCTCGGCTAAAGGAGCAGCTTTCAACACAACCAGAGTGGGCGACACCTACTTTGAAGGAAGAAAGAGCCCCCAAAGCTGCAGTACTGCAATTCCGATCTGCGGCTCTTCCCACATGATGGAGACGGGGCTCGTGCATCCCTTTCTTTGGATGCAACAGGCACCTTCTGCCTGCCTCAGAAGCCCTCGACTCCGACTTTTGGATGTAACAGTCACCTTCAAGTGCATCAATGAAGACATTGCGTCGCATCTTCACCCTCGGGAGCATCTCATCAACAGAACGCATCCGAGTAAACAAGTTTATGTCGGAAGAACGTGAGAGAACGAGAAGCAAACTCTCTCCATGCCACTATTTGTAGGCTGGAAAAATCAAACCCATGCGCCAAGTGGATGGCTCTTCGAATTCTGTGCAATAAATTTGCATTAAATGGTGTAACGCCCCAGTCCCAAAATACGTAGGACTAGGAACGTAGACATGCCAGCTGTATTCATACGAAGTATACTCCAATATATGAAAATTCTCGTATAAATACATAAGCTGTAAAATGCAGTAGATTCATAACTAATCACATCCACACAAAATAAATAAATAAAAGATATCATAAAATGATAATAAATTGTCTTGATACAATATGTTGGGCAAAGACAAATCCACTACCAACAAGTAAAGAAAAAATACATAAGTAAAGAGATGAATTTGGCGAGCAAAGCGAAGACGATCCAAGCGTAATCATCCTCAAAGAAATGGCGATGATCACGGCTAGATCATTCCACTCAAATTGATCTACTTTACGCCGCAGAGAGGCTAAATACTTTACGCCCAAGACAAGGCTAATCACTTTACGCCTAAAGTAGGCAGATCATTTTACGTTCGGGTCTACACCCATGATTTTATGCCAAGGACAGATCAACCACTTTTATGCTGGACAAAGCTGTCAAGACTCGCATTTAATACAAACTCTGACATGAAGATATTAATGATGGCATATATCACAGAAATCAAAGGAATTTGTTTTTACACAGAGACCAATGTTGTCATTTAGTATGTGGATTGAGCTACTTTACGCTCACACTATGGCTTCTTTTACGCATGAAGACTGTACGAGCTTTTACGCTCAACAGTTGACGTGTGCGTAAAGTCTATTTGAGCTACTTTTACGCTCAAGGTTATTTAACAACCACTTTACGCAGGAAATCTATGACAGGGCTATTTTACGCCTAGTCCACTGCTTTACGCTCAGAGTACATTGGGGTTGTTTTACGCCATATTCTTCTTTATCAGTTGAGAACATGGTCTGCCTACATGGCTTTCATGCCACACATCTCGAAGAACGTGTGTACGTGCATCCTATTTTTACTGAAATGATGGGACACGTGTCAACATATACAGACGATGACTTCAGTCGTGGGTGACAGTTGTTAGCGTAAAGACGAAACTTTTGCTGAGTTTTTACGCACAAGAACCCAAGTCTATAAATAGACTGATTTTTCTCATATAACAGACACAGAGACAGGAGAAAAGACAGAGAGATTAGAACTCAGAGATTTTTGATTCTCTGGAGCATTCTTCTTCAGCCTTTCTTTTAGAACAGAGGGAAGCCAAGCAGGAAAGCATTCGGCCTCGCCATCAGTGCCCAAATGCGTCGATACCTTTCTGGTGACTTAGTTCTTCCAAGTTGTTCATCTTCAAGCAGCGATCTTCATCATCATCGTATGGTCCAAGGAACAAAGTGATCATTTACAGATCAGACTTCTACAGCAATACTTCCCTAGAATCAAATTTGTACTTCTTGTACTTTTTCTCGTTTTATTTTCAAAATCCGATTTCCAGGCATTTTGTTAAGTGAAACAAAAATGGCGACTCTGCTGGGGACGACCTTCTCCTCTGACGAGGAGGCAATTGCTCAATACGATGATGTTTCGATCGGTTCGACCAAGAAGGCTCTGGTTGTGCACTTCGACCAGACTGCCTATGAAGAATTGCTCCGAACTGGGGGTGGTTCTCGCTACTCCAATGTTCAAAAATCTCGCAAAGCACGAAAAGTTTGGATTCCTAAATCTAAAATAGCTTCTGATCTCTCTGTTGCTGCTAGTGGCAAGGGATTTCTTCCTACTCCTGTCGTAGGGGCTCCCGTTCGTAACGAGGCAGTCCTTACTTCAGAGTTGCACTCAAAGTGTGACGATTTATCTCCCGTTGGTAACGGTGAAGATAATCAGGTTTCACGCCCACTGCGTAAGAACCAGGTTTTACGCTCAGTAGGTAAAAATCAACTTTTACGCTCAGTACATAAAGATGAGTCTCCCATTTGTAATGTGGCAGACTCTAATGCTTTTGAGTGTAAGAATAAGTCTCCCGTCTGTGACGTGGTAGACACACACAAGTTACGCTCTTCGCGTAAAGGAAAATCTCCCGTCTGTGACGTGGTAGATAACTAATTTTTACGTTCTACGCGTAAAGGTAAATCTCCTGTCTTTGACAGTGTAGATAAAATTTGCAATGATATTTTTACATCTAATATGAATGTACCTAAACGTGTGCAGCGTAAAAATAATGTTGGTAAAACTTCAGTTCTACACCAACAGCCTTCTTACACTGCTCTACGCAAAGTACCAAATCTACAAATTACACGCAAAAAAAATAGAGTCCTTCGTGCTAAAAAATCTCAAGATTTACGCACACAACTCTAAACGCGTAGAAATGTACAATTTGGTTCTGCGAATGCAGCCAGTAATCTTCTTTATACACAGAGGACTAAACGTTTTTCTACCCCTAATGTAATAAAGAAGACTACTCCCTCCACTCCTTCTGACTTACGTGAATTGCTAATGCAAAAGCGTAAGAATAGACAATCTCCGGTGACATTTCCCCAAGAAAAACATCATTGTTATTATCACCAGGTTGTGATCAATTGTTGTTGTTCGGCTTCAAAACGGTCAGTTTTTGATCGATTGAGTTTTAATGTGTCTCAACAACAAACTGAAGACCAAGAACATGAGTTGTCATATGTGTCAGTGAACATGGCATCTTATACTAACAGAGGACGACGTCCAAGACAGAATACGTCCCAAACCCCAGGTCAGCAACAGTTCAACAGACTTCTTGATTCTTTTGAGGGGGTATATCAAAACACTCGATCAAGAAGACAAAGACAAATACAGACTTCTGATTCAGAAGCTGGGGGTACTCAATCTTTTGAGTCCGAGACTGACAGTGTCGATTCATACTTCTATACTGATCCTTCTATATCTTCAAGAGAGGTTGAATCCTACGCTGTTGGAGATGAACCAGAGACCTCATCTGTTAATACAGAACAGCATCTCACTGCCGTTGAGCAATCACTGAAAGACATGCTTAACATGGTGCAGAACATGCATCAGATAATATTGAATCATCAAACTGCTCAGCCGACAGTAGTAACACCGGTACCAGTAGCAGCACCAACTCAAGATAGTCAAGGGGCTGAAATACCTTTGAATATTCAGGAGCCTGTTGTTAATCAAAATTTTGTATCTCCAGATTTCATCACTCCTGAAGACGTACCACCTCCAGTGGGGGTTACGGTACATCCAACAACCATTCAATCAAATGTGCTTCCTCAAACCAGTGAATCCATTCAAGCAGTGCGTGAGCTCAAAGCACAGTTTGAAGTTTTGAGGCACAAGGATCAACTCCAGCGGTTAGGTATTAAGCAACCTTATCCTCCTCATTGGAATGATGTACCCTTTCTACCGAAATTCAAGCCACAATCTATGGTTTTGTTCGATGGAAAAGCATCTCCTAGTCAATATATCAATTATTTTGATATTATGACTGTACATCTGCAGAAAGATGATGCTCTTCTCACTCGAGTGTTCATTGGTTGCTTGACGGGTTCGGCTTATAATTGGTATCGAAGTTTACCCGACAATTGCATTTCGTCTTTAGACGAATTTAAGGCAATGTTTCTCTCCCGCTTCTATGAAGGAGGTATGGACATGAACATGTCCTCCTTGATAGAAATCAAACAAAAGGAGAAAGAAGATACTCGGACGTTCATCGAACGTTTCCGACAGGCGACTTTAAAGATGCCCCCGGGTATGCCAGATTCAGCACTCATTGATACATGCAAGATGAATCTGCGACCATCTATTGTTGTTTTTATGGGTTCTCAATTCACAGATTGGGCTTCGTTCATCATAGCAGCAGTTTCTGCCGAGACCAATGGTAGGTTGGCTCGTGAATATGGGATAATTTTTGCCTCAGATGATAGAGGAAAAAAAGTAATCCTGGTAATAACCCCGGTAATCGTAATGTGAAAGGAAAAGATACCCTCATGGTTAATCTTTCCAAGAATAAAACGATGCCGAATAGTCAGGAATCTTTCAGGCCAAAGGAAGAATACTCTTTTGATGAGAGTGATATCCCAGGGATATTTCAGTGTCTGGTGAAGAGTGACAAACTTCAGATTCCAGAGCCAAAGAGGCCTGATGAGTTGAATCTAACTGACAATCCCAAATATTGTATCTATCATAGATACATTAATCATCCTACCAGTGCTTGCTATGTCCTGAAGAAAAAAATCCAGGAGCTGATAAATGGCGGTGCTATCGCCTTAACTAATGATGATCATACGGTTACAACCAATATGGTTTCTCTTCAATTCGGGGATTTTCCTCCACAGCAAGTAGCAGATGGAATCATCCCAATCCCGAAGGCGACAATGAAGATTGTGAATATCCCGCCTGCCAGAGAAGAAAATGCAAGATTGCTGCCACTCACACTAAAGAATGGTGAAATCATGTGGGTACATCTTGACTTAGTGCCTGAATTGGAAAATGAAGGTAAAATTTCAAAATCTAAGAAGGGTAAGAAAGTCAAAACCTGCAACATGATTTCTCATGATATTCCAGATCCTGATGACTTGGATCGGCTAAAGGATGGCTTTCCTTTAGAAGATAGATTGAGAGGACTGAACATCTGTCCTCCAAGTCTAGCTCCTCCTACCAAGCTCAAGCTTACTCATCAGCAGTGGTTAGCTATGAATAGTGTCCCTTTATACCGGGTGCAACAAGTCTTCGCTGCTTATGAAAAAGCTCCGACAGGGATTTTTTCTCGTATTCCGAATCCTTCTCCTCCCGTAGCTACAGAGACATATATTCCTCATTCTCCTGTGGATACAGAGATCTCTTCTTCTTCCTCTGTGGAACCATTTGCTAAAAGTTTGCTGCCCATTCATCTGTACAGTCAGCAATCTGTCATTCTCATAAAGAAAATGGGTTATGACTTTCAGAAGGCAGAAGGTTTGAATTATGATAAAGGAATACGACTTCCTTTACAAATTTAAAATCAAAAATCTACTGTTGGATTGGGTTTTGAAATTCCTCACAACAAACCTTACAAGAAAAAGGCTAAAGGGAGGAAGACTAAATTATGTAATATGGTACTTCCTTCTCTTGAGTCTGAAGAAGAAACTTTTACTGGTACAAGATCCGGGAAGGAGTACCACAAAGATTATGAGGGATCTTCCAAAGAAGAAGAAGATGTAGTAGAAACACTACCAGCTCAACCTTCTCCTGTTCCTGTTAAACCCTCGGTGGTTGAAAAGGAGAAACAGAAAGCAGTACGTTTTGACGTTCCATTGAAGTCTGCTTCCAGTCAGGGGGTGGTGATGAAACCTTACAAATTTGATATTCTAGCTCAGTTAGCCAATACTCCAGCTAGACTATCCATATTTGAACTGCTTCGTCTTTCTAGAGAAAGCAGGGAGACTTTGAGTGAAGCTCTACTTCAGACGGATTCATGCTTGGCTCAACTCAAGAGTCCTGATAATACTCCAGTGTCGTGTCCGCAATGTCATAGTGTGATGGAAGCAATTCCCAATATCACCTTCACACAAGAAGATATGCTATTGAAGCATAACAAACATGACATGCCTCTGTGCTATACTGGGTATATTAGATCTACTAAAATTGACAGGATCTACATTGATCCTGGGTCTTCAATTAGCATAATTCTTCAGAGTATGCTAAGACCCCTGAGGATTCCTACTAGTGACCTGACTTACACTAGTACTACGATAGTCAGTTTTAACTCTGGCAAAAGTAAACTACTGGGGAAGATTCGTCTGCAGATTCAGATTGGCGATCTCCGAACTATGGTGTAACGACCCGCTCCGCCCTAGCGGAATGCCGATTTAAACGGCAAGTGCAACGACTCAAACGAGCCGTCGACCCGCAGAGTTGGCATCGACCTGATGAAGAATCGATGCAGGGATTATATTGGCCCGTCAAGATGAATCCAGACTTAGACTTTCAAAGGCGCGCTCGGAGTATCGCTCTGCCGATGCGAACATCGCTAAGGTGGGTGGCTCCGATGAACCCGTCTTTGCTTAGCCTAAACACATAACAATGCGGACACTATCACGAGAATTGCTAGGCGATAACCACGCGCATTCTAATAAATGACTCAACGCACCTAGCTAAGGGAATAATCCCATCTTGCATGCTTGTTTAGAACATGGAAAAGAACTCAGCAAATATAGAAACTCTCGTACCGCGCTCTACGCTCGTGCTAAGGCACAAGCTTACGTTCAAGTTTCGTACACGTTCAACAATGAAACAATGAATGGGTTACAACAATGAAACGGAAGACTATCGACATAGTCGTTCCGAGTAGAGTATAGCAACATTGAAAGACTTTGGGACCGATGGATCGCCAAGGCGACTCCCGCACGGGGAGTTGCATAATAAATTAATGAATGAATCAATGAACAAATGAATGAATACGTGAAACATGAATGAATGAACGAACAAGTAAAAGAAAGAAATGAATGAGTGAATACAAGATAAGACATGAAAGACGTTAGCGACAGGTATGACGGGCACGTGCAACGGGCTCGCTACCCGCGCTGTACGGACGCCAACCTGGTCGATAACGCATTATGGCAAGACAAACTGTTATGTTAAATGACAAGTAAAATACGAAATGGTCGTGGACAAACGGCACGGACGATGGGGGGAATACCGTGGCCGTCATGAGGAAGGATTCTGCGGCACGGGCGATGGGGGAAAAACCGTGGCCGGCCTAGGCGGAATCAGACATGGGGCTTACGGGCTACTTTGAGTGGGGGCTCGGCCGCTCAAAGAGACGTAAGGCCAGGCATTTCAAGAGACTATCAAGGTGTACCAGCCATCACGCTTCGATAGGTGAGAATGCCTACGTGATATGTCCAAAATGGCTTGTAAAGCCAGCGACCCATGCATGTAGATTAAGTGGACTATGCTGGTGGCAATCCACGTGCAAGTTCTTGCATTGAAATCAAAGTAGTCTAAGTAAACTAAATTAAGTGTCTCCAGAACATGCTTGAAATATAATCTCCAGAACACGCTTGAAATGTAAACTCCTGAACATGCTTGAATGTAACATCCTGAACATGAACATGCTCGAAATATAACATGCCTGAACATGCTTGAAATATAACACTCAGAACATGCTTGAAATGTAACATGTTGAACATGCTCGAAACGTAACACCCTGAACATGTTTGAAATGTAACACTCTGAAACATGCCTATGACATGCTAGAACATGCCCGCGATGCGCTAGAACCCGAGACATGGACACGCCCGTAACATTGAATATTTACATGAATCACGTTAAGTTACTTCATGTTAAGTGTTGACTAACTTGGTTTACCTTGGACAGGGAAGGCCGAACGGTAAGTATGGGTAAGTCGTACATGCATCTTTCATGCGACACTTGAATTCGGCAACACGAGATAGGTCATAAAATATGCCATGAAACTGATCCTAAGGAAAGATTAGAAAGACAATGAATGATAGAGATGCACAAAAGTAAATGGAATGTGTTTGGTAATGATAGCGTTGTGGGCGAGCTAGCCTCCCCACCAGTGCATAACAATGTACTGATAACCCCACAGTCTGCTTGCAGGAAGCAGGAAACGTCGTCGGGTGCGGAGCTTCCCTCGAACGTGCTAAGGCGCGGAGCTAATCTCTCGAGCCTTGGAGCATTGCAACGAGCTGGAGCACCATATACAGGACATAATGTATTGGAACATCGCCATGAATCATTCCATCTTGTTAGCCACTTGGCACGCCTTTTATGATTCAGAGAGAGAGCTCGAGCGATTTGTAATATCGGCCTAGCGCCGCTTGTAACCTTCTTGAATATCAATAAAGAGTTCGAATTTGCTTCTACTTGTGTTTATTTACTTTTCGCTGCAATGGGGACACTCTGTGCGACTCTGTGGCCTAGCTCAAATCGGCCGTTTCTGGACTTGTCCTTGCACGGGCGCAACCTAGGCCCGTACGGCATCACGCCTTAGCGAGGACGATCGCTCCTACGGAAGCGGGGCGTGACATATGGTAACCTTCTATGTTATCAATTCAGACGTATCCTACAATATTCTTCTTAGAAGACCGTGGATTCATAAACACAACATTGTGCCTTCAACTCTCCACCAATGCTTCAAGTATGTGGATTCTCAAGGAGTTGTAAAGACTGAGTTTGCTGATATCAATCCCTTCAAGGGTGTCGAAGCCTATTTTTCTGATTCAAGGCTTTATAAACAAGAACATGTGAAAGAGATATCAGACATAGCTGAAGATCAATCTTTTATTGAAGGTCAGTCTATTAATGAAGATCCGCCAGAAGAACAACCTTTGAAGATCATAGTCAAGGGACGAATCCAATCCCAATCTGTCAATGATCAACCTTTGGTAATCAAGGTTAAAGGAAGAACTCAAGCTTCATCTGAGGAATCAGTAAATGTTCCTACTAAGAGCCAAGTTCAACCCTTTTTGATTAAGGTCAAAGGACGTACCTCTTGTACGAATGATCCAGAACCACCATTGATTGTCAATCTTGGCAAATCTACGCAGAAGACGGATAATGGTCCACTGATAATTAATTCGAAGCGTAGTAATCAGATTATAAATGATGTAAATATTGATCATTCTATACTTCTTGATATCAATGAAGATTTTCTTTTCGAGTATATGGCTGTCAAGTTTATTGAAAGAATGACTTTATCTTTGGATAAGCAAAGTCATCAATATAAAGGCGACATAGAGCCAGAAGGAACTTTATACATTGATCATAAGGAAAATTCTTTTCCTCCTCATGTAGATGTTGGAACTTATGCTCAAAGGTTCCTGACATCTTCTCCCTATCTTCTACCTGTAGCTGCTTCATCACAAGCCTGCGTAACTTTTACACGTCACGAAGAATCTTATTTTGTGGTTCCGTCTAATAAGAAAAACAAGTGCCAAATTGTGTTTGGTCTGGCTAGAAATATCCCTGTTGCTCAGGCAGATGAGCTGAAAGATAAAGACAAAGAAAGAATCCGAATTGACAAGTATAGTCAACAATCTATCAAGATTATCCAGAACATGGGATATAATTTGAAGACTATGCAAGGTCTCAATCAAGGAAAGGGTAGACGACTCCCGTTATATGGTGATCCGTTTTACCAGAAGACTCGTCATGGTTGGGATATGATCCATCCCATATGTTTAATGACGATATACAAGAAAAATTCTCTTCTAATTCCTCACAATCATCTGAATCGGAAGAAAACTAATTCATCGAATCGGATATATCTCGTTCCTCATATGGTGAATTCGAACGTGTATCTTCAACTTTCCATTAGGATTTATTCTTGAGTTGACCTCCTTTCCTCTCCCATAAAATAGGTTAGGTCATCCACTTCTTTTATCGATATCTGACATATATGCTCATGATGCATGTCTTCTTAATCCCCCGCTACCAGAGTTTGGTTAAGCTGACTACTCATCTCTTTGGAGAGAAATTTTTATCTTCCATCTCATCAGTTGATATAGAAAGCTGAATTTATTATTTATCACGTTCTTATAACCTCTGAATAAATATTAAATTTGCTGGTGTTTCCTATCTATCATGTCCATTTGACCTCTGCATAGATATTAATCTGCTTTTCTTTGAGTTCTTACATACTATCATGTTCATATTACCTCTGATAGTATTATGCTCTAAAACAGAAAATGTGATTTCATTATCTATCATGTCCATATTACCTCTGGATAGATATAATACGTTGAGTTTAAAAGACTTGTCACGTCCATATTACCTCTGATAAGTATTTTTCTATCTCATACCTATTGTTTAAATTCCAAATAAACGATAGGATCACAAAACAAATCTTTCATTCATTTCTGGTGGAAACACTACAAAATGAATAAGATAAAAGATGACAAAGCACTCTCTTAAGGTGGAGTGGAAACATCTTGAAGCAACTTCTTTAATTCTTCTAGCCGCTTGCCACGAGAACTCATAATCTTCTTGGTAGCCTCAGTACGTCGAGCTTCAGGGGTGCAAATACAAGAAAGTTCAGCGAAAGTGATTATCAGATTGTCCTTGGCTTCATCAAGGGTTCTGATGGTTGACTCAGCCCCAAAAGCTTGTTCTTCTAAAATTGAGCTTTGGGTGAGGTACAGATTTCGAGCATCGATCATCTTTTTTCTTTCAGCCTTCAAACAAGCTAGCTCTGCCTCGACTTCACGAATTTTGTTATTCTTGCTCTGAATATCTATGTTTAAAGCATCATAAGCCACTCTGCGACCATGCAGTGCAGGTTTTATGCCAGTCAAAAAGGCTTTCTCTTTGGCAACCTTCAGACTATGTTCATGGAGAGCTGCATTATATGTAGTCTCTCGAGCAAGATAATCAGCCATTAAGGCATCATACTCCTTCTGAATGAGGCCTTCAACAGTCTCATTTGATAGCCTGAGATATTCTCCAATCGGCTGCTCAAGGTCCTCCACAACTGGAGACTTCATTCTTTTGTTGCATATCCTCGGAAGACATTTCCAATAGAGGAGTGGAAATAAGAATAAAATATTACAAAGAGTTTTTGCCTATTTATAGGAGAGATCTGTTGATGAACCGGTCTTTGAAAACAACCTTTCATTCCCGAAAAGGTCTATCCGTCCATTCTATCAGGTTCATTCATTTAATTATGGAATTGAATCAGTATTTTCTTTTTTCGAAAGTTATGTTGATTCATTCATACATTGATGTGAACCTATATGCTCATGACACATTTCTTCCTATTCCCCAGCTACCAAGGTTTGGTTAAGCTGATTTCTTGTCTCCTGGGAGAGGAATTTTAAATCTTCTATTTTATCAATTGATTAAAAAGTGGGATTTATTATTTATCATGTTTTTACAACCTCTGAATAAATACTAAATTTACCTACTTTTCCTATCTATCATTTTCCATCTGACCTCTGCATAGAAATTAATCTAATTTTCTTTTGAGTCCTTATATACTGTCATGTCCATATTACCTCTGATAGTATTGTATACTCTAAAAACAGAAAACAAGTTTTCATTATCTATCATGTCCATATCACATCCAGATAGATACAAATCATTGAGCTTAGAAGTCTTATCATTTCCATTCCCATATCAAAAAAAAAGTCTATTACATTTTTTAGACTTTCTTACAAGTTATAATGGAAATCTATTATATTCTTGGATTTTCATTCTATACACACAACGATAGCCTAATAGAGATCTATCTCTTCTTTGGATCTTCTTCGTCGGATTCATTGTTGGTGTCAATTCCTTACTGTCTGAGCCTCAATGGCGACCAGAACAGAAGGAATCAAACTCTGGTCTTCTCTCTGAGACGAGAGGAGAATCCCATAGTATGGCAGCCCGAAGACGTGTTGCTGCCAATACAACTGGTGGAGGAGTGGCGGCCCCTCAAAGGAGATAGGAATGTATCCAGTATTGGGATACAATTTCTAGTCCTGCCGTGAAAGGAACTCTACTACCCGATTTCTCGGGATAGAGTTGACTCCACCATCCAACTCTCCGTATATAAAGGCTCTTCCTACCAACAGAGGAAGACCCTTTTATCTCACGAAGAGTTCTGAGTTGTCTGATTTGTGCGTCAAAAGCGCATGAGCTCCCTGATGTTGATGTCAGAAGAACGCTCTTCACAATGTCAAAGTCACCAATGCCGGTTCTGGAAAAGCTCTTTAGCCAAACTTCTGCAGAAAACAACAAAGAAGAAGTGTTTTAAACAGAAGTACCAACAGATGCATATGAGACGCTAACTAAACAGATGCTCATGCGTCTTGTTTCATCTTCAACAGACTACAAGGCATTTTACGCCAGCGTCTCAGGTATATCACTATTCAGCAAGGCTTTTATGCTAGTGCTGCAGCAAGGCTTTTACGCTAGTGCTTCAGCAAGGCTTTTACGCCGGTGCTTCAGGTATACCACTATTCAGCAAGGCTTTTTACGCCAGTACTTCAGAAAATTCAAAGGCAGATAATTGCTTACGATCAGACTTACCACTTAGGTCAAATGGTTTGGCT
The DNA here is from genome assembly GCA_029216955.1 of Iris pallida. Classification (NCBI taxonomy): domain Eukaryota; kingdom Viridiplantae; phylum Streptophyta; class Magnoliopsida; order Asparagales; family Iridaceae; genus Iris; species Iris pallida. The sequence continues at coordinate 1,188,290 of JANAVB010029617.1, forward strand.
CTAATAGTGGATGAAGCTACATCTGGTGATTGGGCGTACAAAGGAACGCCATTGGAAAGCATCGCCATTGTCATTTGTTGGAGAACGACATTGCAAAAAGTTATCTTCAGAGGAATGAGAATAAGAATATATGAAACATTCTCGGCTATTTATAAAGACTGAAGAAACTGTTGGGAGTCTATTTCGGGAAAAGATCCTATTGAAAGGCTCTCGTGACCACAAGACAGACGCCACGTGTCGGTTTGTTTCTTGGGAATGAACAACCATAGAAGCAGTCAAAAGAAGAGTTGAACAGTTCTATGTACCAACAGATGAGATTAACATCAAAACTTTATTTATAAAAAGGGGAGAGTGGACCCCTACATATAAGAGAGTCGCAATACATGGAATGTCATTTTCCCTCTTCTTCGTTGGACTGACGAAGGGAGGCACCTAACTCGCGCATGTTGCGAATCCCGGAGCGACGCATCAGATTTAAAAATGCTTCTGCATCTCCTGAGCCCTCATATGCAGTCGGAGGACCACCATCGATGCGACTGAAGACTGCTGGAGTTAATCCGAAGCACTCTACAAAGTTGCGTGCTCGCTCAAATTCAATCCTTGAGCCCGAGGCCTCTTCATTGTTAATCTCCTTCTTTGGCGCCATGTCACTATAGAGATGACTGACAAGAGTGAAGAATTTCTCCTCATTTATACGATTAAATCAACTCTCCATATTCCTCATTAGAAACTGTTCATTATTAATGCAAACTCAGGGAAGCGAAAAGGCATTCGAAAGTTTCGAGAAAGAAATTCATTATGACGGTTAAGTGTTGACCGACACTATTAGAAATTACGCCGACTATTGGATGTCCCCGCTTTTATGCGGATGACTGTTGCGTATCCCAAATTTTACGCTGACTGGTCAAAACTCAATTTTTACGCTTCTGTTCAAAGTATTCCAAATTTTGGAGACATTTGAAAACTTTGAAGGGGGTCTTGTAGGAGCATAAAAAGTGCTTCAAAGAAAGAGTCAAAGTGATAGATCATTCCACTCAAATTGATCTACTTTACGCCGCAGAGAGGCTAAATACTTTACTCCCAAGACAAGGCTAATCACTTTACGTCTAAAGTAGGCAGATCATTTTACGCTCGGGTCTACACCCATGATTTTATGCCAAGGACAGATCAGCTACTTTTACGCTGGACAAAGCTGTCAAGTCTCGCATTTAATGCAAACTCTGACATGGAGATATTAATGATGGCATATATCACAGAAATCAAAGGGATTTGTTTTTACACAGAGACCAATGTTGTCGTTTAGTATGTGGATTAAGCTACTTTACGCTCACACAATGGCTTCTTTTACGCATGAAGACTATACGAGCTTTTACGCTCAACAGTTGACGTGTGTGTAAAGTCTATTTGAGCTACTTTTATGCTCAAGGTTATTTAACAACCACTTTACGTGGGAAATCTATGACAGGGCTGTTTTACGCCTAGTCCACTGCTTTACGCTCAGAGTACATTGGGGTTGTTTTACGCCCTATTCTTCTTCATCAGTTGAGAACGTGGTCTGCCTACATGGCTTTCATGCCACACATCTCGAAGAACGTGTGTACGTGTATCCTATTCTTACTGAAATGATGGGACACGTGTCAACATATACAGACGATGACTTCAGTCGTGGGTGACAGTTGTTAGCGTAAAGACGGAACTTTTGCTGAGTTTTTACGCACAAGAGTCCAAGTCTATAAATAGACTGATTTTTCTCATATAACAGACACAGAGACAGGAGAAAAGACAGAGAGATTAGAACTCAGAGATTTTTGATTCTCTGGAGCATTCTTCTTCAGCCTTTCTTTCAGAACAGAGGGAAGAAAAGCAGGAAAGTATTCGGCCTCGCCATCAGTGCCCAAGTGCGTCGATACCTTTCTGGTGACTTAGTTCTTTCAAGTTGTTCATCTTCAAGCAGCGATCTTCATCATCATCGTATGGTCCAAGGAACAAAGTGATCATTTACAGATCAGGCTTCTACAGCAATACTTCCCCAGAATCAAATTTGTACTTCTTGTACTTTTTCTCGTTTTATTTTCAAAATCCTATTTTCAGGCATTTTGTTAAGTGAAACAGATATTGAACAAGGAATTAAACAGTAAAGGCAAGGTGTCTTGCCTGGTAGGACACCTGGTGTGCTGCGATAATCACAGTAGCATGAACTGCGACTTCGGTATGACAACTATACAAGGTGACCTCGGATAACGACACGGACGGTTCTATTGGGTCCAGAAGGTTCAAATTAGTTAGGGTGGACATAAGGTAGGCTTGAATTTGATAACAGAATGGGAATAAGAGGATCGGTTACGGACATGAGAGAAATCGAAGAAAATTAGATAAATAACATATATATGATTTTAGAAAACATTTTATAATAATTTGGAAAAATATTTTAGATAAATACGTACTCACAAAATTTAAAATCGTTTTTCGTCTAAGGCTCTAAGTGGTAAAAATATGAATTAGAAAGAAACTAGATTTCCTTAGTTAAAAATACTTGAAAATTCTAGAGTATCTTTTTAGGTCAAAAATTATACTATAAGATACAATAATATAATTTACTAATAAATAATAATATTAATACTAGTGAAGCCAATATTTATAAATTTAATAATATTTATAATATATATTTTGCTTGTTACTAAGAAAATAATAAGTGATAAAATAATATACATGTGACAACATATATATTAGTCAAACTTAATACTATCTTTTGTCAAAATAATTATATAACTATTTTTATAGAATGATAACTATAATAAATAAGAAGGCAATTGTTAACAATACCAAATAACAAAATCATATTATATTAGTGTTAATAATAATAAATAATAATAATAATAATAATAATAATAATAATAATAATAATGAAATAACAATAATAATAATAATAATAATAATAATGAAATAACAATAATAATAATAATATCAATAATAAAAGAAGCTAAGTACTCAACCGAAACCAGTACACAAAATAATTAAAATGATTATTAGTAATAAATATACTAAATAATAATAAAAAATGAAAACAGTAATTATAATCAATAATAATAATAATATCCTAATAATAACTGTACAAAATAAATAAATAAATTATAATAATAATAATAATAATAATAATAATAACTTATAGTTACAGCTCTCCTTCTCGTAAAACGAGAAGGGAGTAAAAGAACTTAAAATAAAAACAAAGAGAAAGTATGGGAGAGAGAGATGAGAGAGTCGGCGGAGAGTGGCGAGAACGGGAGGCGTAGGCGGAGAAAAGATGGGGCGATCGCCGGCGGAGTGTGGAAGGTGGGGCGGGAGCGGCTCGAGGCGGTGTGGGCGAAGGGAACGGAGGCGAGCGAAGGGGGAACGGGGTGTTCGAGAGGGGTTTTTCAGGTGAAGTCGGGCGGACACGGGACGGCGAGGACTAGGGTACGGCTCGACGGTGGGTTTTTTGGTCGGGCTCGGCGGCGGCGGTGCGACTAGGACGCGGAGGCGGTGGCTTTCCGGTGAGGGGGCAGAGCGGGATGCGGAGAGGATTTGAGGGGGCCACGGCGATGACTGCGGGCGGCCGGGCGTTTTAGTCGAGGCGGCGGTGATGGGGAGGCGCACGGTGGCTACAGCGCTGGGGTCGAAAGGCCGGCGTAGGGCGGCGGGGGTGCGACTCGACGAGGGGAGCTGCGGCGTACGGGAGACCGGAGAGGGGCCAGGCGGTGCGAGGGCTGACGGGGACGGGTACGGCCTCGATGCGGCATGAGAAGTGGGTTCGGCTCCGGGTGGAGCTCGCGGCTTGACGAGGCCGGCGCGGCGAGAAGGCTGTCACGTGCACGGAGGCTCGGGATGGGGACACGGCTCGCGGTCGGGTGAGTGGTGGCGATGGGATTTCGTTTATTTGTTTTCTCTTTTCTTTTATGGTGGTTATTTGGGATGGCTCATCCATGGCATTAGTTGGTGGTGACGGTGGTGTTAATGGTGAGGGTGGTAGTTATGCTGGGTTAGCAGGAGACTAGTGAGGGTTTATCATGGTCAATGATGGTGGTGGTGGAGTTTGCCGAACTTTGGTAGTGGTGGTAATGAGGGATATGCGGGGTGGAGTTGCTGTTGACGTGGTGTCGGGTCTTGATCGGGATGGTACTGGACCAGCGGGGTGGCCAGGGGTGGCCAGGGGTGATGGTACTTTTGGTTGTGGTCGAGAGCGGCCTTGGTCTGGGATGGTTATGGCTGGGACGGGAAAGAGTGGGGCGAGGTTCGAACAGGAGGTGGCAGGGTTAGGGCTGGGTTAGGATTAGTGATTTATTGGTGTCGAGGTTTGTCCGATACGAAAAGATGGAATGTATTTGTAAAATATGGAATAAGAAATTGGATGGGTGACACGGACACGATGCACGGTATTTGCAAAAACAAAAGTATGAAACTTTATTGATACAAACTTTGTAAAAGATTACAATTTGAATTCTGGGAATGGTACAACTTTAGGAATCCAATCTAGATGACGATTGCTTTATCCCTTGGACGATGTGAACTTTGAAGACGAAGCCTCTGAAGTTGAAGACAACTCTGAAATTGAAGGCAAAAAGCCTCAGAAGTCGAAGGCAAAAGCCTCGGAAGAATGCAGCAGCACTTGGGCAAGAATTGCTGAACTCTCTGATTTCTGATCTTTGATTCGTGATCCCCTTGAATGAAGACTTGAAACTCTATTTATAGAGTTCTGAGAAATAACTAACTTTTAGTTACTCTGGACTGCGCATGATGGTTTGCGCAGCAATTGGTTTGCACAGCACTGGACTGCGCAGGCAGTTGCTGGATCATGGGTTAACTGTATGGGACACATGGCATCATTTGATTGAAATGCGCATGATCGTGCATAGACAGTTGCCACGAAATGACCAATTGATGGCATGAATGCCACGTGTACTTTATCAGTTGTGTTGATTGAAAGCGCACATTGAACTGCACACACTTTAGATTGCGCCGACTTCGTTTGCGCAGGCTTTAGTTTACAAAGGATTAGACTGCACAGAAATGGATCGTGCTGCCAGCTGTCAGCCGTCCTCGAGCGTTGTGTGGCACGATAAACGAACAGCCTCCTTGATACCCGTGCTGTCAGTTGTCAGAGATCTGATTTGGTTGTCAGGTAATGATGACTCTTGCCACGTCAGCCTTTTGCGCAATCGGATGTATGCGCAGTCTGGCATGCACAATCTGAGAGCTGCGCAATCTATTGTCTGCGCAGTTTACTTGAATGATGTATATCTTGATTCTTTGAGTTTGTTAATTGATGCAACTTGATTTTTTAGGACCTACAAGCCCCCCTTCAAAGTTTTTGAAAGTTGAATTTATTCAAAGTTTCGAAATACTTTGAATTATAAAATTCAAATCAAGTTGCGTATGATGGTGAGCTGTCTGCGCAATCGAATAGCCTCAATTTCAGGCGCAATCAGAGGTAGCCGTTTCATATTTCGAAGACTATAAATAGTCTCTTCAAACTTAGAAATGTTTTTACTTGCACTCGTATTTTTGAGAGAGAAAGACTTCGAGCTCTTCGTTCTCAACCCTCTTCTCCGACGACCAATGGCTCCTCGACGCTCCTCCACCACCGCCGACAAGGGCAAGGCTCCGGCCGAGCCATCAGACAGAGTTGCACGACGAGCATCTCGTCACGAATCCGCGCACCCCGCTCTGAGAGGTTGTTCAACCGATCGAAAACCCTTTTTAGGGTGATTCGACTTCTTTTGATCTTCGAAACTCATCTCTTTTTAGAGATGAGTTCATATTACGCCACCCTTTTTAGGGTTTTGGTTGCATCAACTGTCAGTCTTCATTTTTATGATGGCTACATTCCTGCGTAATCTGTTGAATTGTGCTGACAGGAAGTCAGCGCAATCGATTGATTTGCACAGGAAGTCAGTGCAAACTGTTGCTTTGCGCATCCTGATGTGATGCACAATTTGATGTTTGCATGACCTGAGCCAGCGCAATCTAACGTTTGCGCAAGCTATGTCAGCGTAATCTGAGGATTGTGCACTCTAATGTTTTGTGTAATTCTGAAAACAGAGTTTTTGACTTGTACTGATCTTTATCTGTTTTCGATGCAGTTGAGATCAGAGAAGATCCAGATTATGAACATTTTGTGGGAACCCTCTCAGAGTCTGAGTATAAAGAGGATCTCTCCCACGTTCATTATCCCCAATATGATCTACCGGCCTTCCGTCAAGCAATCCTGGTATCTCAAGATAATGAAACTCTTCTATGTCTAATGAATGGACAGCCCTTAGAAACAGCAGATGCAGTCATTCATAAGAAACCTCTGTTCTTGTTCGGTGAGGCCTTTGAGAAAAGCTCGCAACCAAGGCCTAGAATGGAAGAAAGAATAGTTCATCAGGAAAATAAATCTTTCTTCATACCAGATATTGCCCGTTGCCTCCCTTTATCCCGGTATGCTCATGCGAGCTATCCAAGGAAAATGGACTGGAATATCACTCTCTTCCAAGACGCCCGTGCAAGAAAAATTTCGTAAAGAAGGGGCCAAATAAGAAAGATATGTTCTACAGCTCTTCTGATTGATACAGCGTTTTATTGAGGGGATTGAGACCAGGTTGCATTCCTCCAGAGAACTCCTCTATGTTGATGCCTGTCAGAACGCCGATATTTGCAAATGAATTTGCGAAGGCTGAAGGGAAATACCCTGAACAAGATACCAGATTAACTGGATTGGTGAATCCAGATTATAGAAGATGGAGCTGTATTGCCAACTGGATTCTGTCAACATTTGAAGACAAACTTCGACAGATCAATCTGTACCAAGCAGTGCACGCCACTGTTTATGGTTTTGCACCAAATCCACACATGTTCTTGGCCTTGGCCGAAAGGTACAACTATAGAACGGGAACTTTTATGACCCCGGGTGGAGAAATTGGCTTTGCACTCCACGAGATGAAATATATCTCGTACTTGCCGATGGCAGATGCACCATATGAAGAGTTTGTACCAACTAATGATGAGCTGGACAAACTTAGAAGAGAGAATGCAGCGATGGTGGCAGTGTTTGAGGAACTGCTATGCCACTACAAGATCTGTTCTTTGTTTTATAAGAGTGCTACTGCCAATACTTGTTATTCTTCGAAGTGGTTACCATATCTGTTCCTTAACCATATAGAAGAGAAGAAGACCAAGGAGAATGACAAATGCTATCCTAACTTCTTCAAACCTTTGAGCAATGCAGAAGTTATAAAGCTGATGGAACAGAGTGGTAACTTTAATAAAAAAAGTGAAAGATGATCATGAGTATCCTCCTTTGAAGACAGGGGACACTCTGGAGAGTTACTTGAGAATGGGCTATAGACCCATGTCAGAAGAAGCCCAACTGGCAGGGTTTCTGACATACTGGCTTCGGCGATTTGTGGTTCCCGGATCCAGTGCTGTTGATCGCTTTCACCGCGGCGTTCTTTTTGCTGCTGTCAAGTTAGTCTTCGGCTATAAGGTGGACTTGTTATCAGCAATGACTTACAAACTAAATGCCAGTCTTCGTTTATATGTCGACCTGATACTGAAGGCAAAAGGAGAGAAAGAGTTCCCTCGCCTAGAACTGCCATACACATATTTATTTGGATGGTTGCTTCTCCACTATCCTACCTTAATGGACCCCGGCATGGGACCGGTTGATGGCAGTTTTCTCCGAAGGTATTCTCAGGGAAAATGGAAATACACTTCTTTGAGCGAGTGTAAATATGTTTTAAATCTGAATAGAGGATGGAACTTTTGTTGTGCTCCTCTCCCTGCTGGATATGATCAGATGCCAGCAAATATGGTAGATTCAAAGGTGCAGCCTCTAACCCGTGCAGCCTTTGAATGGTTGAAGACGATTCGACCGTCTCATCTGGTTTACCGGTTCGAAGAGGAATGCTATTTAGAACCAAATCTTCCTAGCCGATTTGCTCGGCAGTTTGGATATGATCAGTTCCATGTAGGAAATGCAATTACCTGCCTCCAAGGCAAGGGTTATTTGATATACGGGGCCAGAGCCTGGGCTTATTATAATGCCCGTGATACGAAGGCTACATTCTCAATGCCAGCAAATAGCACTCATGGTCCTAGGATGCTATTTACTTATACAGTATTTTACACATCCGCGAACACTTTTGCTGAGAACTTTAATCTCACAGATAGTTTCGCTTCTTCATCGAGATTGAAGAAAGGAAGAATAGCTATGTCAATTCCCATAAATGAGGAGGTGCACGAGCCAGCCGATGCTCCTTTGGAAGTTTCGAGGGATATGATGTTCCCTCAAGAAGTAAACGCAGCAATGCGTATTTCTTTGAAAGTAGGTAAATCTCCTGCAAAGAAGAAGAGAAGAGAGGAGCCTCCTGCTCCAGCGGCAAAGAAGAAGTTAATTTTAGAACATTGTTCTGAAAGAATCACTACACGATCTCAATCTCGGCAACTGGCCGGGTCAACTCAACCAGAAGAGGCTACAACACCAACCTCTATTCAAAAACAGATTGAAACTGTCAATATAGAGAGCCCTGATAGGCCATTGAAAAGAAAGAAGCTGGCTCAGAGAAAGAATCTAGCTTTGTCCGCAATGGTGAGGGATGCTGCCGCTGGATTAACTTTGCCCTCTCCTACTCCTGTTTCAGAGCCTAGGAATAGAACTCCTAGTCCTGGACATAGAGAGGATGTTGAGCAAAGGACAAATCCTGTTCTTGAAACTGAGGCCGAAGAGCCTAGAGGAAATATTGCGGAAGAAGTGCGAGAAAAGCAGTTACAGATTATTACCCTTCCACCTACTCCAAGAACTCTTCGCGAAGAAGAAGATCGCAAAGTAATCGCAGCTTTAGAAGATTGTATTTACAGTCCTCTAGAAGACTATGGTGACCAAGCTGCAACTACCAGCGAGAAGGTAGCAGAAGAAGAAGACGAGGATGAGGAAAGTTCTTCATCTGAGAATATTGATGAATACATACAAGATCTTGAAGAGGATGATGAAGTGCATCCATCTCCTACTACTGCCGATGATGCTTCCGATCCTAAAAAGGATATTGAAGTGGAGGCGTCTTCAGAAAAAGTTGCTGATACTTTAGATCCTAAAAAGGATGCTGAGATAGAAATATCTCCAGAAGAAGCAGCAGACGACAAAGCTCCAGAAGAAACTCCTGTCATTGATCCTCAAGGTATAAAATGAATTTAGCAATCTTTTTTGGAATAGATCGATAGCTAATATATCTGTATTTTCTGTAGATCGTGAGACTCTTCCAACACCTCCGACTGACTTGGCTATAGTGCCTGTAACAACGGTGGTCGTTAGTAGTAGTCATCATCTATCTTGTGGTTCGGAGGCGGGCAGTAGCCAAGCTATTGCGGCTGAAGTAACTTCTGCTCAGCGGGAGTCCATTCCTGTAGGGAATAACCCTATTGCTGGATCGAACCAAGGTAGGACTATCTTTATTTAATCTTCCTGATTATTTGGTAAACGACTGACAATTTAACTTCTGCAGAGGAACAAATAGGAGGGGCGAATAGCTCCACTCTGGCTCCCTTGTTTAAAGAGCCTGTCATCCAGACACAACGGATCGAGCATCCTGCTGCTTCATCTTCAACGGGAGTAGCTGCGACTCCTGGAACTCTGGCAATTAACCAACAAGTTGTGCAATCATTCACCAGATGTTTCTTTGAGTCGCTGAGACCCCTTGTTAACAAAATGATAGACAAAGAGGGAGCTGATTTCTTCATGGTCAGAAACCCGACTTCTCTTTTAGTGAGGGCCGTAAGGGAACAAGGTGATGAAGCTCAAGCTACTCTCCTTGAACATATACTGGATGAATTAGAAGTTTCCATAAATAAATATAAGGAGCTCAAACAGAACACAATAGAATCTCTAGTACAGGCTGAGTTCGAGCGAATGGCCTAAGCTGCTGATATGGAAAGGATGAATCTTCAAAATCTTTTGGAGGCTTATTCCGCAAAGTCCGCTGAATATAATTCCAAGCTTGAATCAATAACTTTGATGGCTGAAAGAAAGGGGCAGAGAACTGCTGAACTGCGAGCAGAAATTGTTCGTCTCCAATAAGAATTGGAAGAAGAAACTGCTAATCACCAACTTGTGATTGATCAATTCAACGCCTTGATTCAAGAGAAGGCTGAGTATGATGCTACTCATGGTGCAGAGATCACTCGCCGGACTGTAGAGATGCCCGTCTTTAATGAAGAGACTGGAATAGAAGAAGCTAGAAGGAGGGTAACATCTACTCATGAAGAAGAGCTGCAGACTTTGAAGCAGGAGATTGATAACTTGATCATTCCTCCTCAATAGAACTTTTTGTATCTTTTATCTTTTTGAAGTATGTATGTTTTATATTTCAATCAATAAAAGACGTTTTTGTTGGGACTCCATTATTTATTGCATATCTTGTTCAGATATAAATAATAGAGGTAGAAAACATATTCAGAGGTACAAGACATGATATATTTCTTGATAATTTTGTAGAAAATAATTATATTTATTATATCTGCTCAGAGGTAATACGGACATGGCAGAATATACTGAACATTATTATTTCAATTGACAACTTAATCGAAACGATAAGTTGCTGATATTGATATATAAGATGAACGGAAAAACCGTCAAATGGTGGAACGAATGAATAAACCGTCAAGTGGTAGTGAACAACTGATAATGAATGAATGGGCGAAACGTCGGATGAATGTGATGAACGGACGAACCATCGGATGAATCGTCGAATTAAATGAACGGATGAACCGTCGAGTGAATTAAATGAACGGACGAACCGTCAAATGAATGTGATGAACAGACGAACCGTCAAGTGAAAATGAACGGATGAACCGTCGAGTGAATTAAATGAATGGATGAACCGTCGAATGAATGTGTTGTTTCGTTGTTTGAGAAATCTCTACATATAAATAGAACAGAAATATGACAGGAACGAGCACTTTCACTTTTCAACATAAAAATGTCGTCTGAAGACGCACCCAAGAAAACTGAGCTTACTCCAAAGGTCGAAGAAGACGTTAAAGAACGTCCTGTCGATCCAATTCAGCCAAAGGAAGCAGAAGTAGGCGAAGGTTCGTCTGCACCCAAGCCACCGAGAGACATCCTGGACTTTCTGCTTGAACCAGGAAGGACTGAAGAAGAAGAAGCCATGAGAATAGCTGCCTGCAAGTTCTTTGTGGGCTCCAGCAAAGAAGTTTTTGGCTCTTTTGCTGACTGTGTTTTTGAAAAGGACGGTAGTGGTCCGCGTCCAAATGTAGAGAAAGATGATAGTGATCTTCCTTAATATCATGTACTATCATTCATGATTGAATAAAATTTTATTTACAAACATGAACTTGTCTGATGATTTACAAACATTTACATTTTTACATAATATTTTTTAAGGAACTTGCCATTGATAGGCATCATTGCAATTCGTCCATCCAGTTCTGAGAGTTGATATGCTCCATTTGAGAAGACTTTACTCACAACGTATGAACCTTCCCACTTTGCGTCGAACTTGCCTTTGCTCATATGCGTCATAGTCATAGGACGTCTGACCGTTAAAATAAGTTCTCCTTGCTGAAAGGCTCTGACCTTCACTTTACGATTGAAAGTCTTCGAGATACGAGCTTGATATAGTTCAATATGTTGCTGAGCCATTAATCGTTTTTCATCAAGTGCCTCCAATTCTTGAAGTCGAAGAAGGTCATTATTCTCTGTAGTGAGCTCGTTAGCAATGGCAATCCTTAAAGAAGGAATTTGAAGTTCCAAAGGAAGAACAGCTTCACAGCCATATACCAGAGAGAAAGGTGTAAAACCCGTAGGATTGCGGACCGTAGTTCGGTAGGCCCATAAACATTCGCCAAGCTTTTCACTCCAATTCCGTTTGTTAGTAGACACAAACTTTTTGAGAAGCTTGATAATGGTTTTGTTAAAAGCTTCGGCTAAACCGTTAGCAGCAGGATTATAGGCAGTCGAAGCGACATTATCAATCCGGTGATCATCACAGAATCGGGTGAATTTCTGGCTGATGAATTACGGTCCGTTATCAAGAATAATTCGTCGAGGGACACCAAATCGATAAATGACATGATGCTTGACGAAGTTGATAACGCTACTGGTCTTGACTTCAGCCAAGGGTATAGCTTCAGCCCACTTAGAAAAGTAATCTGTTATTGCTAAGATGAACCGATGTCCTCTAGAAGAAGGGGGATTAATAGGACCTATGACATCCATACCCCAAGCTTCAAAAGGCCAGGAAGCAGCTGTCGGATGTACAAATTCTGCAAGTTGATGAATGAAGTCTGCATGGATTTGACAGGCTCGATATTTTCTTGCATATTCGATGGCATCTGATACCATAGAGGGCCAGTAGTGCCCCATTCTTCGAATACGATCCTGCAGCTTAGGGCCGGGCTGATGTGCTCTACAGACACCATCGTGAGCTTCACGTAATACCTGTTTTGCTTCATCATCAGCTAAACAGCGTAGAAGAAGACCGTCATAAGTCCGTCGATAGAGAGTCTTAGTGGTTTGATTGTAATAAAATCGTAGAGATCGTCGTCGGATACTTGTAGCCTCCTTAGGATCTTCGGGGAGTATGTCGTAAACCACGAAGTCGATGAAAGGAGTTCTCCAATCTTCATTGATAACATTAATTTCAGCAAAATTACTGAACTCAATGTTACGATTATTTTCTACACAAAACAATTCTCGATTAGAAATAACCACCACTTGTTGTCTTCGGATGGGGACAGCTAAGACTGCTACAAGATTGGCTAAGGCATCTACTTCAGTGTTACAAGCTCGGCGTACATATTCAATAAAGAAAGCTTTGAACGATGTAGCCATGTTGATTGCTGCCTCAAAGTAAGGTACCAGATCTTGATGACGGACTTCATAAGTTCCTCTAACCTGGTTAACAACCAACTTAGAATCGCCATAAACTTCGAGATACTCGACGTTCAATTGCTTGGCTAATTGAAGACCAATGAGTAGAGCATTATACTCTGCTATATTATTGGAATAGGATTCGTCTAGAGAGTAAGCTCTTTGGATAGTTAATCCGTCTGGAGAAACGAAAACAACTCCAACTCCTGCTACAATAGCCCCGTTGGGTCCAATTCTAGATGCTCCGTCAAAGAATAGACGCCAAGTTGGAAATTCTTCAGAAATCAAGTTGACTTCTAACGTCTCGTCTGGAATTTCATCATAAAGCTTGGATGTTTCTGGCACAGGATGAGCCGCCAAGAAATCTGCCAATACTTGACCTTTAACAGACTTTTGAGGGACATATACCATGTCATATTGAGCTAAAAGGATGGCCCATGTAGCAAGCCGAGAGTTGAGTGTGCTAGGCTTCTTCATCAGTACCCGAAGAGGATTGACTCGGGATATGACCTGAATGGTTTGACCAATGATGTAATGCCTCGTCTTTTGAACGGCAAACATAAGGGCTAGGCATTCTTTTTCAACCGGACTATAACGGTGTTCAGCACTGATCCTAGTACGACTGAGGTAATAGATAGCCTGTTCATGACCTTCTTTGTTCTTTTGGGCAAGTAAAGCACCCAATGAATGATCCATAGCACGGACATACATTAAGAATGGAATGCCTGAGATTGGTGGCACCAAAACAGGTGGGTTCATAAGATATCGTTTGATGTCGTCGAATGCTTGTTGATATTCTTCAGTCCAAATAAAAGATACACCCTTCTTCATTAGTTGAGTGAATGGTCTACAACGTCCAGACAAGTTTGAAATGAATCGCCTGATGTACGCAAGTCGGCTTTGGAATCCTCGTAGCTCTTTTAGGTTACGTGGAGGATGCATCTCTTGAATGGCTTTGATCTTCTCGGGATCCACGTGTATACCCTTAGAGGTAATGACGAAGCCGAGAAATTTGCCACTAGAGACACCCAAAAATGACTTGGTGGGATTCATCTTGAGCTGATGTTGACGTATGAGATTGAAGATTGTTCTCAGATCTTGGATATGATCTTCTTTTAGACGACTTTTGACAGCAATATCGTCAACGTAGCATTCGACTGTTTTACGAAGATGTTCTCTGAAAATGGTACTCATGGCTCGTTGGTAAGTTGTACCAGCGTTCTTGAGACCAAATGGCATTACTGTATAGCAATAGACTCCTCGAGGAGTACGAAAAGATGTATGCTTTTCATCTTCGGGATTCATTTTGATCTGATTATATCCAGAGAATCCATCCATAAAAGATATTCGTTCGAATCCACAAGTATTGTCAATCATGACGTCTGTGATAGGAAGAGGAAATTCATCTTTCGGACATGCTTTATTAAGATCTCTGAAGTCGATGCAGACTCGAACTTTGTCAGTTTTCTTCAGGACTGGAACAACATTGGCTACCCAATCAGGATGTTGTTCTTCTCGAATAAAGCCACAGGCGATGAGCTTCTTGACTTCATCATCGATTGCGTCCATTATTTCAGGCTTGAATCGTCTTTGTTGCTGTTTGACTGGTTTAGCATTAGGAAGAATATTCAGCTTGTGAGTAGCAATCTTGGGATCTAAATTTGGCATGTCCTCGTAACTCCAAGCAAAGACGTCAATGTATTCTTTAATGAGAAGAATCAACTCTTGCTTATCTGCTTCTGGAAGATTCTTGCTAATAAAGATTGGACGAGGTGACTCGCTTTCTCCTACATCAACTTGAATTAATTGATCTTCAGTAGGAGGTTCTCTTTGTTCAAATAGAAGCACCCACTGATTATCCATCTGTTGAGCCCAAGGATCTGTTTCAGGACTTTCTTCAATGTCTTCATCATATCCTTCCGGAAGTTCAGCGGAGACCATATTAGAAGATACGATTACACGATGGACTTCACCAACGCTAGTATCAGAATCCCATGATCTGGAATCAGAAGAGTTAGAACGTTTCTCACTATCAGAGTCAGAAATTGCTGGGGATAACATTGGAGGAGAAGCGTATCCGAGACCTCTTTTGGTCCTACTATAATACATTTCTGACTTTCCTTTTGGAACTGCTGTACGAATGGGAGTTCGTCTACCCTTACCATAGTTAAGGCCGCTTTTGAAGTCGTAACCCATTTTTCGGACGATGTCTTTTGATTGTTGACTGTAACGACGGAATTGAAGATGTCCCGTGTCGTTAACTTTGCTATCATCCGTATAGCTAAATTTTTGTTCCGGTCTTTTACTAAAAAGTATTAGACTTTCGCCTTTCTTGCGAACAGGAACAATACGATATGAATCTTTTGGATGTTCACATGAAACTTCTGTTTGAAGAGATTGTACAACTCCCATTGTAAATGACTGAAAGCTATCTAACATATCCAAATAATATTTAGTATGATAAATAACATCAGTATACTGGAAAGTAGATGCTTTTTCATTGATATTTACATCTGTATTTACATCAGGACCTTTAGCCTTAACAGGCTTGGTCAGATTGATTACAAGAGGGGGAGAAGAAGAACGTGGAGGAGGCTTGTTACAACGAAGGTCAATAACAAGTAGCTCAGAAGAAGTGAGCTCCCTTTTTTCTTTGTTGCGAGTTAAATCAACAACAAGTGGCTCAGAAGAAGTGAGCTGCTTTTTGTCCTTGTTACGACGTAAATCAATAACAAGTGGCTCAGAAGAGGTGAGCTCCCTTTGATTTTGATCAGCATCAACTGATTTTTCCTGAACCGACAAGTGAATAGCCAGTGGTTTAGAAGACTGAGGATGAGAAACACGCCCTTTGACAGGTATGATGAGAGTGTCATTGGGCACTGCTTTTTGATCTTCTTCAGTATCCATGGCCAATACCACTTTCATAAATTCCTCCTTGTACATACGAGCATCGTTGCAATACGCTTCAACGCCCTTGAAAGGATAAAGGTCTGCAACTTCCTTATGAACTTGTCCTTTATCATCGACGTATTTAAAGCATTGATGAAGAGTTGAGAGAACAACATTGTGTTCATGGAGGAATGATCTTCCCAGAAGAGCGTTGTAAGAACAACCATGATTGTCAATGATATAAAAGGTCACTTTTATGCGAAGATTGCCTATTTGAAGTTTTAAGCGGATCTTGCCCAAAGGTTCACTTTTTCCTTGGTTAAATCCTAAGATAGTAGTGATTGTGCTCGAAAGACTATGCACTGGTATCTTCAATGCATCTAGCATTGTCTTTGGCATGATGCTAAGTGCAGACCCTGGATCTATCATGTAGTGCCCCGTCCCGCTCAGTCAATCGGAGGAATCGAAACGCCAACGGCGTTCGGACTTGGCCTTGCAACGGCGACTCGAAGACATCTCGGTCAAGGCGACCGCTCGCTCAGGTGGGGTAGTTTCGGTGAACTTGCCTCATCTTTGCCTTCACATAATAAATCGTGTTTTCAACTTGCACAAGTAGGCTTAACAATAAAAGAGATGAATCCACATAGCTAAGGGAATAATCCCGATGGGTCAAAATGAGTTAGAACATGGAAAACGTCCCACGGTCGGCTTAGAGTTGCTGCACGGCGTGCTTTGAAAATGACACTCGGTCCTTCGTCCCGTGGCTTGGGGAGAAGGGAAGTTGGTCTTCGACACAAAGTTATGAAATAGCCTAAGTCATAGGCGTCGCCCGCATAAATGCTTCATAAAGCATGCACGGTCCCATCGTCCAGGGCTTGGCATAGCCTTGGCTTGCCCAAGAGTTAAATTGCGTCGCACGACTGCTGGCGCAAGTCTATGTACCCAAATGACTTGGTTGTTCAATGTGGAACGGTGCACGACAAGTTCCATCGAGGCAAGGCTCGACGCAGCCTTTGCTCGATAAGTGTAGGCTTGAGTAAGTTAGGCAAAGTTATGCCGGTCGACCTAAGTCGTTCCAAGTACTGTCCCGCTCATTCTGCGGTTGTCAACTTAAATAG
Source organism: Iris pallida (assembly GCA_029216955.1). Taxonomy (NCBI): domain Eukaryota; kingdom Viridiplantae; phylum Streptophyta; class Magnoliopsida; order Asparagales; family Iridaceae; genus Iris; species Iris pallida. The sequence continues at coordinate 1,205,198 of JANAVB010029617.1, forward strand.
TCCCACGATCCCATGGCCCGTCATATAAAGTATGACTTGGGCGATAGCGCCGCGTAGAGCGGAAGTCGAGTTGAGGCACGTTTGCACGATCCTAGAGTTTTTAAAGGCACGGGCCACGATTGATTAGTTGAGTTTTGGAAAGTGTCTAAATAAGTTGTTGTCTTGAGTTAAAAGAAAGGAAGAAAGAAATGCTCACGACTGGGTCGTTGAGGCAAGAAAGAACAATGCTCGCGACTACGGGTCGTCGAGGCAAGATCTCAGATGTGAGAAATGGCACTAAAAGAGTGGAATGGCACTAAAAGAGATGGTAACACCAGAAGTGAATGACTATGTGAGACGTCAGTTTGAGTCGGTCTTGCATGGTCATGGACAACTTGTCGACAAGGTAGAGTTTCCCCGAATCGGCAACCTGTGGCGCCACGGGATCGATTGCGGCCTAAGGAAACATAAAGGCTCTGGGAGCCAAATAGCTGAGCCTGGGGCAAAGTATTCGGTGGACGCGGAATAGGGCTAGCTACCCAAAGAAGGTCCATCCTATACTCAGCAAAAAGGAGTCCACTATGGCTCTGGGAGTCAGTGACCAAATCATATAGATGAGTCGGCATAGCGGCAGATCCGCGGATATGCCTTTGGATTGAGTTGAGTTGTCGAAGGTGTATACAAGCTAGAATACAAGTATTGGACTTAAAGAATGGCTACAACATAGGCGACGTGCTTCGGCACGAGATGTGGCATTGAGTCTTGAGTTGTCGGCATATAGTTGCATAAGTTGGTTGAGTTGTTTGAGTGTAAGTCGGGAAACCGCCGCAAGGCAAAGTCAGTCGTGTGACACTAAACCCACAAGTCTTGATTTGGGTCAGTTGGCGATCAAAGTAACAAAGGGGCCGCGAGGCGGCGATATGGTTGAGTCGCACTGAGTTGCGAGGCACGGCACAAAGGAGTTATAGCACGATCGTAAGGAAATTGGGTACTACCGCGTAGTTGTGTCTCTGATTCTGGCCGAAAGGCAAGCACGACCTGATAGGTTAACGTTGTGGTACGAGAAGTGGTCTAGAGGCAAAGTATGAGTAACGTTGACATTGCAAGCACGGGATGGTTTTGACACACAAGTTGCGCCAAGACGCCGGTCCTAAAACTGAACCTAAGGCAAGAGTAGAAAGACAATCGAAAAAGGATTTAAGCTGCACAAAGTAAATGAACGTGTAGGTTTTGTATCGGTGGGCGAGAAGCTCACTCCACCAGTACAGTGGTACTGACACCCACACAGTGTTTCATGTGCAGGCACAGGTAGAAGCTCGTGGCGCGGAGTTCGCTTGGATGCGTCGAGGCACGGAGTTCCTTGGCGATTTGAAGCGTGCGGCCGCATGGAGTAAAGACTTATACGGGACATAATGTATGGATATCGCCTTCCGAAGCTTCCGCTGGATCGATAAATATTGAGAGATGAGAGAGAGAGAGAGCAGAGTGAACTTGTAAAGGAGAGAAAAGTGAGCTTGAGTGAGCTTGAGAGACTTGTAACATTGGCCTTGCGCCCCAAATGTAACCGTTGTTTCAATATCAATAAAGAGTTTCTTTTGAATAATTTGAGTTTGGTTCTTATTCCGCTGCTATAAATTAATGTCTCTGCACGGGACTTCTGTGCGACGACCTCGTCGCAGCCGCTGAAATCGGCCATTATGGAACCCGCCTTGCACGAGCGCAATCTAGGCTCGTGCGGCATCACGCCTTAGCGAGGACGATCGCTCCTACGGGAGCGGGGCGTGACATAATGGTATCAGAGCACGGCTTTACGTCCTTGGATAACCGATTGAATTCTTTAACTCGTTGTTTCTGCAAACTCTGTTGCTTCCGCAAGTTGATATCGTTGGTGCGCTCTCTCTCAATTGTTCCACGGGATGTCCATACAATAAGTCTAACTATTTTGCAAAACATAGGAGAACAGTTTTTGGATAAGAAACAAAAGATGGGTTGCGTAAGCACGGTTGGCTAAGTCGGGCTGGGCATATACACTAAAGTTGCGTCGACCTTAGAAAAGTCGAGTGCGGGAATTGAATAGCGTCGAGCTAGAATGAGTTGAACTCGATTGAGTAAAGTAAGATGAGTATCGATAGGGGTGCTATCGAGCGACGATGTCGTCGGTGCGATATAGATGAGCGTACTTGGGTTTTGAGGAATGGTTCGAACGGGATTGAAGAAGTCGATTTTGGAATCAAATAATAAGTTGAGGATTGGTTGAATGACTTCATTCCTGAGTGGTGTATGCGATAGGCTCAGGGATGTCAAACGATACGAATTGAGGAAAATAAGCTGGTCGATGACTTAAGATGGACGGATGAAGAATACGTGAAATTGGTTGGAGGAAATTGATATTGAAAATGATTCGAGGGAAAATGATCGGAATTGGTGTTATGAATGTCGAGGAAATTATCCAGTCGGACGATAGCACCATTCGCACGACTCAGAATTTGGTTGCAAAGGAAGATCGTCAGGTTACGCATATCGTCGATGGTATTGAGGCGTATCAAAGATCGCTATGCGATAACTCGGGGGTACTCTAACTCAGCGAAAGACGATCGTGCAAGTGTTATTGTTCGATTGGATGCTATGTTTTGGATTTTGATTGAGATGAATGTTGGATAAAAGTGATCGTGTCTTGATGGTTATGCGGATGGCCACAACGTCGACGATCTTGTCTTGCGCGAGCGCAACTCTAGCCTCGCACATGCGTTGCGTCGGATTTGGGGCGATCGTTCCGCGTGAGCGCTGACATGGTGATTCATGTCGCGGGAATGATCGAACTCGAAAAATTAGGACGCGGCAACTTTGATTGTCTCGACTTGTCGGTTTGATGCGAATGAAGATTCGAGGATGTTTTGACTTGTGATCGATGAATGAAATGAACTTGAGGATTGAGTAGGTCCAATCCGCGCATCGAGAATGAATTAGTCTAGACACAAAACAAGAGTTACGTCCCGATGAGAATGACTATCTCGCGGGAGCGTGCATGGTGATTCATGCCCACCGCGGTTAATCTGACTCGCGTGAGATCGGGGCGCAACACGTTGTTAAGCTAGACGACCTTGTGATCGGTTTCGTGAATTGGAATAGACGACTTCGGAAATGTAAAATGTGGATTATAGTTTAGCGGCAAATTACGTAGTAACGTGCTTGACTTGGAAGGATTTGTAAAGGCAGATTATGTCGAACGTGTTCGAAGAGATAGACTATGCGAAATGGTTTGTTGAACGAGCGATACTGATACGTCGGAGAATTTGGTCGAACGCGAGTTGTTATAGGATGGCTTTACCGAATGACTCGGACCCCGTACGACGAATGTTGGGATGTGCGTAGGAAATCGATGCTCGATGTTTAGAAATCGGAGTGATGCGGGCTTGGGTAGAAAAACCCGTACTATCAACTTGGTTTGACCTTAGGATGGGGTCAGTGTTGATATTGTTGTTTGGGAACTATGATTCCAATACTGACGAATGACTTTAGCCAAAAGACATAGCCTAGCGAATAGGCGGACGTCCCGGCGCAAAGCGATAGAAGTTATGGTGGCACCACTCGCGAGCTCGGTTGAGATGCATGTATATCAGGGACGCTTGAATACGTGCACGATCCGACTCGAGTGGTGATGTCGGATTCGCTATCACAAGGCTTGGCTGAAATGCATGTATTTTGGGGACGCCTGGAATATGTGCACGATCCAACCAAGTGATACGTTGAATCAAGTGAGACTTGAGGAATGGAAAAGTGTTGAGGATTTTGAAATAGAGATTCGAAGAAAAGATTGAGAGTAGCACAACCGTGGCTCGGATTGAGGAAACGCATAGGCGTAGCGTATGCGAGAGTTCCTGAATGTTGAGTAAGGTGATAAGTCAATGAGTAAGTACTCAGTAAGTCTCGAGGACGAGACTTGTTCTGAGTGGTGTATGTTGTAGTGCCCCGTCCCGCTCAGTCAATCGGAGGAATCGAAACGCCAACGGCGTTCGGACTTGGCCTTGCAACGGCGACTCGAAGACATCTCGGTCAAGGCGACCGCTCGCTCAGGTGGGGTAGTTTCGGTGAACTTGCCTCATCTTTGCCTTCACATAATAAATCGTGTTTTCAACTTGCACAAGTAGGCTTAACAATAAAAGAGATGAATCCACATAGCTAAGGGAATAATCCCGATGGGTCAAAATGAGTTAGAACATGGAAAACGTCCCACGGTCGGCTTAGAGTTGCTGCACGGCGTGCTTTGAAAATGACACTCGGTCCTTCGTCCCGTGGCTTGGAGAGAAGGGAAGTTGGTCTTCGACACAAAGTTATGAAATAGCCTAAGTCATAGGCGTCGCCCGCATAAATGCTTCATAAAGCATGCACGGTCCCATCGTCCAGGGCTTGGCATAGCCTTGGCTTGCCCAAGAGTTAAATTGCGTCGCACGACTGCTGGCGCAAGTCTATGTACCCAAATGACTTGGTTGTTCAATGTGGAACGGTGCACGACAAGTTCCATCGAGGCAAGGCTCGACGCAGCCTTTGCTCGATAAGTGTAGGCTTGAGTAAGTTAGGCAAAGTTATGCCGGTCGACCTAAGTCGTTCCAAGTACTGTCCCGCTCATTCTGCGGTTGTCAACTTAAATAGTCCCACGATCCCATGGCCCGTCATATAAAGTATGACTTGGGCGATAGCGCCGCGTAGAGCGGAAGTCGAGTTGAGGCACGTTTGCACGATCCTAGAGTTTTTAAAGGCACGGGCCACGATTGATTAGTTGAGTTTTGGAAAGTGTCTAAATAAGTTGTTGTCTTGAGTTAAAAGAAAGGAAGAAAGAAATGCTCACGACTGGGTCGTTGAGACAAGAAAGAACAATGCTCGCGACTACGGGTCGTCGAGGCAAGATCTCAGATGTGAGAAATGGCACTAAAAGAGTGGAATGGCACTAAAAGAGATGGTAACACCAGAAGTGAATGACTATGTGAGACGTCAGTTTGAGTCGGTCTTGCATGGTCATGGACAACTTGTCGACAAGGTAGAGTTTCCCCGAATCGGCAACCTGTGGCGCCACGGGACCGATTGCGGCCTAAGGAAACATAAAGGCTCTGGGAGCCAAATAGCTGAGCCTGGGGCAAAGTATTCGGTGGACGCGAAATAGGGCTAGCTACCCAAAGAAGGTCCATCCTATACTCAGCAAAAAGGAGTCCACTATGGCTCTGGGAGTCAGTGACCAAATCATATAGATGAGTCGGCATAGCGGCAGATCCGCGGATATGCCTTTGGATTGAGTTGAGTTGTCGAAGGTGTATACAAGCTAGAATACAAGTGTTGGACTTAAAGAATGGCTACAACATAGGCGACGTGCTTCGGCACGAGATGTGGCATTGAGTCTTGAGTTGTCGGCATATAGTTGCATAAGTTGGTTGAGTTGTTTGAGTGTAAGTCGGGAAACCGCCGCAAGGCAAAGTCAGTCGTGTGACACTAAACCCACAAGTCTTGATTTGGGTCAGTTGGCGATCAAAGTAACAAAGGGGCCGCGAGGCGGCGATATGGTTGAGTCGCACTGAGTTGCGAGGCACGGCACAAAGGAGTTATAGCACGATCGTAAGGAAATTGGGTACTACCGCGTAGTTGCGTCTCTGATTTTGGCCGAAAGGCAAGCACGGCCTGATAGGTTAACGTTGTGGTACGAGAAGTGGTCTAGAGGCAAAGTATGAGTAACGTTGACATTGCAAGCACGGGATGGTTTTGACACACAAGTTGCGCCAAGGCGCCGGTCCTAAAACTGAACCTAAGGCAAGAGTAGAAAGACAATCGAAAAAGGATTTAAGCTGCACAAAGTAAATGAACGTGTAGGTTTTGTATGGGTGGGCGAGAAGCTCACTCCACCAGTACAGTGGTACTGACACCCATACAGTGTTTCATGTGCAGGCACAGGTAGAAGCTCGTGGCGCGGAGTTCGCTTGGATGCGTCGAGGCACGGAGTTCCTTGGCGATTTGAAGCGTGCGGCCGCATGGAGTAAAGACTTATACGGGACATAATGTATGGACATCGCCTTCCGAAGCTTCCGCTGGATCGATAAATATTGAGAGATGAGAGAGAGAGAGAGCAGAGTGAACTTGTAAAGGAGAGAAAAGTGAGCTTGAGTGAGCTTGAGAGACTTGTAACATTGGCCTTGCGCCCCAAATGTAACCGTTGTTTCAATATCAATAAAGAGTTTCTTTTGAATAATTTGAGTTTGGTTCTTATTCCGCTGCTATAAATCAATGTCTCTGCACGGGACTTCTGTGCGACGACCTCGTCGCAGCCGCTGAAATCGGCCATTATGGAACCCGCCTTGCACGAGCGCAATCTAGGCTCGTGCGGCATCACGCCTTAGCGAGGACGATCGCTCCTACGGGAGCGGGGCGTGACATATCAGGATACGGTCGACCTTCATCGAATCAACATATCCTGTATAGTAGAGAGGACGATCATGTCTATTATCTTCCAGCAGCATATCATTCTGAGTGAAAGTAATATTTGGGATCAACTCCAAAACACTATGACAGTGATGGCAAGAGATTGGTTCTGATTCCGGCTTTTTGAGCAGAGTTAAGCAAGTTTTAGCCTGCATCAGAGCTTCACTTAGAGTTTCTCGAGTCTCTTTAGAAAGACGCAAGAGCTCGAAGATTGATAATCTAGCCGGTGTATTGGCCAGTTGAGCCAATATATCAAAGTTATATGGCTTTTCAAGTCCTGTAGGAGATGACTTCTTCAGGAGCTTATCAAAGCGGAATTGTTGCTTGCCTTTGTCAGCAACCACTGGCTTGGTAGGAATATGCACTACAGCTGGTGAAGATGTAGAAGGGATCTCTTCAGTGGAAACAGGTTGTACTGGAGCAGGTTCAGAAGCAGGATTCTCTTGACCTTCAGAATAATCTTTCAAATAGGCTTTCCCTGATCTGGTGCCTAACAGAATCTCTTCGTCAACTATGGGATCAAAAGACACCATGTTACAAATTTTGGTTTTGCCTTTAGAACGAGCTTTCTTCTTGGAAGAAGAGGACACTTCGAATTCCGGAGCAAGATCGGGATGGATTCACATAATTTCACCGTTGTCAAGAGACAAGGGAACAAGACCTTCATTTGGTGGAAGTGGGAGATTTTTAATCTCAAGAGTAGCTTTGGGGATTGGAATAACACCGTACTGTACCATCTGTGGAGGGAAGTTCCCAAACTGGACTGAAACCATGTTCGCAGTAACAGTCTTCTCATCTTGCTGCAGAGTGACTACACCAGCATTGACAAGCTCTTGAATTTTGCCCTTGAGCACATAGCATGCTCGAGTAGGATGTCCAATGAACCTGTGATAGACACAATATTTAGGATGATCTGTCTTACCAACTTTATCAGGTTTCTTTGGGTCCGGAAGATGAATTTTATTGCTTTTGAGTAAACACTCAAAGATGCTTGCAGTGTCATTCTCGTCGAAGGAATATTCTACTTTCGGACGAGGTTCCCTCGGTGGAGGTGCAGAAGGAGTAGGAGTGGATGTAGACGGAGCCACATTGACAGCCAAAGATTCTTTGTTTTTGTTCAAATTAATGTTTAAAGTCTCTTTTGCTTTGCGATTGTTCTGGCGATTGCCACCACCTGATGTCTGGTGTTCATCCCGATCAGGGTTAGACATTTGTACCCCCAATTGTTTGAACTTCTCGGCACTTACTTCTGCAGCTTTGGCATTGACAATGAATGAAGGCCAATCTTGAAACTGGGTAGATCCCGTCCACATACTGATAATAGGCAATAGATTTGCCTTACAAGTATCAATAGTGACAGCAGCTGGAGTCCCAGGAGGCATTTTCAAGGCTTCGCGGCGGAACCGTTCGATAAAGCTCTCAGCAGTTTCATTATGTTTCTGTTTGATTTTATTGAGAGCCGACATAGTCATATCATTGAATCCTTCATAGAACCGTTCTAAGAAGATTTGTTTGAGACCTGAAAAGGAAGTGATACAACCATCAGGCAAACTTCTATACCAGTCATATGCTACACCGGCTAAGCAACCGACGAACACTCTGGTAAGAAGAGCGTCATTTGGCTGGAGTTGAACGGTCATTACCTCAAAATGATTAATGAATTGGCTAGGGGAAGTACTGCCATCGAACAAGGAGATTGTTGGGATTTTGTACTTCGGTGGGAACGGGACTTCCTTCCATTCAACTGGATAGGGCTGCTTGATTCCTAATCTTTGCAAGTTGTCTTTCTCTTTAAAGGCTTCGAACTGAGTTCGCAAGAGTTTGACAGCTTCGTTAGCATCTTCTGATGACGAAGAAGGAGCAGGTTGAGTTAGAATAGTAGGAGGAGGAACAGCATTGTAAGCACTGCCCCCAGCTCCTGATTGACTTGGTATAGTTTGAACTTGTACAGGAGGTATTTGAGTAGGTGCTACCCCCAATCCAGCATTGACAGGCACTGATGATGCTATGATTTCAGGATTTGTAGGTAGTACGATAGGTGGTGTAGCATGTTGTGCTACAATGATAGAATGCATATTAGCAACCATTTCAGCCATGGTTTTTAACTTGTCTTCAAGTGCGGCGATTCGCTGTTCTTGATTTGCAGAAGTTGAAGCATCTGGATCATCAGTGACAACATAAGCTGTCACTTCTCTTGGTACAGTGGAAGACACTGTCTGTTCAGAGCTTTCGCTATATGCATCGTAGTCGGAGAAAGAGTCGTCTTCTGAATGAGAAACAGGAAGATAACCTGAAGAATCTTGAGGAAGATTCTTTTGACCGATTGTATCTCGGCTTTGAGAACGGGTATGTCGAAATACTCCTTCAGAGGATTCTTGGAGTAATTCTAAATACCGTTGGCTTGGTTTACGGAGTCTACCATGCTAAGAGCATCTTTTACCCCCAATGTCTCGGGAAGTCATGTTAACAGAAGCATACAAGACTTCGTCTTCATCTGACATAGGTTCAGTTTTAGCAAAAGTTAAACGATCGAAGACAGATCGTTTTGTTGTTTGACAACAACATTGAATGATGACTTTGTGATTGCAGTGATGATCAGATGGTTGAACTGGAGGTGTTGAGATGGTATCCCGCTTTTGTCTGAGATGTTCTTGAAGATCGGGAATAGCAACAGGACGAGGAAAACTCTGAGGGATCTGTTCTTTGATAACATTCGGAACATGATTCCGATTCTTCAAATGTTTAGTCCCTTGAGTATATAGGGAAGTGCTCACTTCATTGGCATAAGTGTCGGGATTTTTGACCTTGGAGATTTGTTTCTGATGATGTTTGATCTTCGGCATTGGCTGTTTGCGTTTCACCGAAGTAGGTCTGTTGAGATAAGTTCTGAGATCAGCAAATTCACCCCCAGGGGTTTCTGTTTGAGACACTAACAGTTTTCCCTGTCCGGAACGGGAAATCTTGAGAGTTGGAAGGTCCTGGAATTCTGCTACCGGGGTAGGCAGAATACCTCTTTGGTCAATACAAGTTCTCTTGTCATAAAGGAAAGAAGAATCCTTGTTTGAAAGAGTTCTAGTACTGATTGGTGCCGAGGCACGTTCAGATTGATCTTCTTCGGTAAAAACTGAAGAAGATTGAGAAAAGACCAAAGGGCCTTTTCCTTTGTTTTGTGAAGAAGGGTTAGCTAAAGAGCGTTTTCCTCTATTGTCTTCCAAGTCATGAGACAAGGAAGTTTGAGAAAAGACCAACGGGCCTTTTCCTTTGTTTTGAAGAGAAAGAGGAATAGCCAAAGGACCACCCCCAGTGGATTGCGCAGGGACAATAGAGTGTTTGGAAAGAGGAGTAGAATCTCTTTCTTTGAGTTTAGCCAAAAGGTTGTCACTCTTGGATTGTGCAGGAATACTTTGTGCAGGAGTTCTGGCCACAGAAGCTGTGGTTTGCACATCAGGAGTTCTTGCCACAGAGTGCTTAGGTTGCACTCTGGTTGCTGGAATGTTATTTTGCGCAGGAAGTTTAGCAGCCAATTGCGCCATAGGCATAGGAGTTTTATACTTAGCCATGGCAGCATATGAAGTCTTTTGTGCACTGGCCATAACAGACTGCGCAGCAGTAGCAGAGGCAGATTGTGCACTGGATTTGGTAACAGAAGCACTGAACTGTGCAGCAGACTTGCTGGCAGATTGCGCAGGAGACTTGCTGGCTATATTGACAGAATGTACAGCAGTCTTTGGGACCCACTTTGAGCGCACTTTGCTTGTGGCAGCAGTAGTTGCAGTGCGAGGAGTGGTCTTTGAGTTGATCATGGATTCATAGGCTGTCTGGTTGATCTTCACAACCAGTGTCTTCTGCGTCTTTCCGATAGACGCTGTGTCACATTGAGTTATCACTTCCTCGTCGGAGGAGAAAGTCGTCCCCAGCAGAGTCGCCATTTTGTTTGCAAAAACAAAAGTATGAAACTTTATTGATACAAACTTTGTAAAAGATTACAATTTGAATTCTGGGAATGGTACAACTTTAGGAATCCAATCTAGATGACGATTGCTTTATCCCTTGGACGATGTGAACTTTGAAGACGAAGCCTCTGAAGTTGAAGACAACTCTGAAATTAAAGGCAAAAAGCCTCGAAAGTCGAAGGCAAAAGCCTCTGAAGAATGCAGCAGCACTTGGGCAAGAACTCCTGAACTCTCTGATTTCTGATCTTTGATTCGTGATCCCCTTGAATGAAGACTTGAAACTCTATTTATAGAGTTCTGAGAAATAACTAACTTTTAGTTACTCTGGACTGCGCATGATGGTTTGCGCAGCAATTGGTTTGCGCAGCACTGGACTGCGCAGGCAGTTGCTGGATCATGGGTTAACTGTATGGGACACATGGCATCATTTGATTGAAATGTGCATGATCGTGCATAGACAGTTGCCACGAAATGAGCAATTGATGGCATGAATGCCACGTGTACTTTATCAGTTGTGTTGATTGAAAGCGCACATTGAACTGCGCAGACTTTAGATTGCGCCGACTTCGTTTGTGCAGGCTTTAGTTTGTGCAGGATTAGACTGCGCAGAAATGGATCGTGCTGCCAGCTGTCAGCCGTCCTCGAGCGTTGTGTGGCGCGATAAACGAACAGCCTCCTTGATACCCGTGCTGTCAGTTGTCAGAGATCTGATTTGGTTGTCAGGTAATGATGACTCTTGCCACGTCAGCCTTTTGCGCAATCGGATGTATGCGCAGTCTGGCATGCGCAATCTGAGAGCTGCGCAATCCATTGTCTGCGCAGTTTACTTGAATGATGTATATCTTGATTCTTTGACTTTGTTAATTGATGCAACTTGATTTTTTAGGACCTATACACGGTGGGTAGAAATTATTTGTGGAGTAATGATAAAAAGTTGGAGGAGTACCTGCCTATTTATAGGATGTGGGAATTCCCAATTGGATATGAATTAGGATTATTTAAAACCCAAAATAGATATTTCATAATTAATTTAAAATCAATCAAATTCAAATTCAAATCAAAATCTAATTTAAATCTAATTAATTTTTAGTTCAAAATCAAATGAGATAAATCAAATTTTAAATATTAACTATTTAAATAAATCCAATAATTCAAATCAAGATTTAAATCTTCACAATAATTTCAAAATATATTTTCCAAAAATATTAATAATAATAATTTCGAAAATTACATTAATATTTTTAAATATCTTTTTAAGTAATAAATTATTAATATTTATAAATCTCAAAAATTACATTTTTACTTAAAATAAACTAGCAAAATATTTATGAAATATATGTATGCACGAATAATATTATTTAAAATAAAAGACTTTTCATAAATAAATTCATAAATTTAGGAAATTTTGATAGCTAAATTAAATATTACATATATTATTTTGAAACTATAAAAATAAGAAAAAAATGTTTTTCTAAAAATATGTACGCTCGCACATATTCGCACTCGTCGAGCAATTACGAAAAATAAAACGTCGTGCATGACGTATAATACGACTACGCGACGTAAAATACCAAATTTTAAATTAGTACCAAAAATTTAAAAAAATACAGTAGAAATTTAGGGGTTTTACAAATGGATGAACCGGACGCTTCGAATTCAGTCAAGTCAAAACGGCTATTTAAAGCACTCGAAGATCGTAACAGTCGCACCATTAAAGACGTGTCACGAAGCGGATGCGCCGGCCAGACCGCGCATCACACAGACGCGTCCTTCAACATCAAGCGCATCACACAGACGCGCTCTTCAACATCAAGCGCATCACACAGACGCGCCCTTCAGAACCAAGCACATCACAGGGGATGCGCCCCCATGCGTCCTCATACGCCTAGTGGAACGCCAACCGATGCGCCCACTCAGCTGTCCATCGAATGTCAAAAACATTAAATGCTGAACTGACAGAGTTGGCAGCACGCCTCCCGAAGTCTGAACAGTTCAGAAGATGAAGCGTCGCCAACGTCAGCATCAACATTACTTTCCTTCGACGGCTACTGCCACGCGGCCACCCGATCATCTCGTATGCGCCTCCGCGGCCATGCGCCCAAAGTTCTGCATGCGCCTCAAAAGCCATGCGCCTCAGACTTTCTCTCTGATCCCTAAAGACAGAAGGAAAGTCACCATGAAAGCTCTGCATGTGCCTCAAAAGTCATGCGCCTCAGACTTTCTCTCTAATCCCTAAAGACAGAAGGAAAGTCACCATCAAAGCTCTGCATGCGCCTCAAAAGCCATACGCCCCAGACTTCTCTCTGATCCCGAAAGACAGGAGTTAAGTCATTACTAAAGCCTCGCATGCACCTCAAAATCAATGCTCCCCGAATGGTTCGTGACTCCTAAAGGTTACGAGCCAAAGCCTCCTCATGCGCCCAATCCTAGGCGCATCCTACCAGATCATTCCCCATCAAATTCGAGATCTCTGAGCCATGGGTCGATGACACGTGTCCTTTGACTCAACTCACCCAAGATCTCAGCAACAGAAAGTTCTTCTCCTCTGCTACGTGTCAGCTCACAACAGTAGCATGAAGAATTCAACCCCTCAATCAGGGCGCAGCGTCCATACGCCTCCATCAACAATCACCACGTGGCGTCTATGCATCCAGGCGTACCCTACATATGCGCGCATGAGCAGCCAACCTGCAAAGCTATAAATAGAGGGATCATTTCCTTCTCACCCACTAACGGAAAAAACTAACGAACACACCGCCAGAGAGGTAGATACAGACACTCAACGTCTTCCTTCTCTCAGCAAGTTCCAGCACCCAGAGCAATCCAGACCTTCAGAGAATCGATAACCGTCGTTAGATCGTCAACGGAGTCAACGTATTACCACTCACTCCATCGGCACAAGGGATCCAGATAAATAAAAGTGTACTCCTAGGACTACATCTAAGTCCTATATTGTAACACTATTCTGTTTGTATTGAAATTTGCAATAAAAGAATTTTAATGGCAAACATCACCGAGACAAAGAAATTCATCTCGAGCAAGTTCAGTATGAAGGACTTGGGGGAAGCTGATGTGATCTTAGGGATCAAGATCATCCGGACAGACAATGGACTAGTGCTGTCACAGTCTCATTATATTAAGAAAATGATCACTCGTTATGGGTATCGGGATCTTCTAGGGATCGATACGCCATACAGGTGTGATCTGAAGCTGAAGCCTAATTCAGGGGAAAGCGTCAGGCAGCTGGAGTATGCAAGCGTAATCGGAAATTTGATGTATGCTACTACTGCCATAAGGCCTGACAAAGCTTTTATCGTAGGAATGCTGAGTCGTTTCACGAGCAACCCAGGTGTTGAACATTGGAAAGCTGTGAAACGGGTTATAAGATATCTCAAGAAGACTCAGACATATACATTGTACTACAGCGGAGATCTGCCGGTAGTGGAAGGCTTCAGTGATGCCAGCTGGTGCTCAGAGGTAGAAAGCGAGAGGTCCACAGGTGAATTCATTTTCACAATGGATGGAGCTGCTATATCGTGGAAGTCGAAGAAGCAGACTATGCTCTCGCAGTCATCCATGGAATCTGAGTTCTTTGCACTTGATACCGCAGTCGAGGAAGCAGAATGGCTTCGGGAGCTCATGTATGATCTTCCAGTGGTTGGGGCGCAAATACCGACGATATCGATATACTGCAAAAACCAGGTGACTGTGGCGATAGAATCAAATGACCTCTTCTACGGAAAGAAGAAGACTGTGTGGTTGAAGTACATGGCACTACACGATCTCATCAAAAGGGGTGTTATTACAGTGTTTGATGTTCGGAGTCAGGAGAACCTGGCGGATCCGTTCACCAAGGGCCTCAAGCGCCAGCTGGTCGATGACACAGCTTGTAAAATGGGCTTGAAGACATTCTGATATTGTATTATTGTATTCCTACCATGAAGTTTTATGCTAATAGTTCAAAGAGAAATCTACTAGGCATCTAGCTTTTGGTTCAAGGGAGGACCACTAAACGGAAGAATATCAGGAACGGTGGGTACATGTTCTATTGGGCATGGAGAGGTTACGGACCTACAACCACTGTTGTCTACTGTTGTTTTCTACAAAAAACGGATCCTGTGGGAAGGTTGGCTTAAATGCCTTAATGAGTTCTCAGGCAGAGTGAATGCCTGATGTGCTTTATAGGAAGCACGGTAGAACAACACTACAAGGAGTGAAACTCTAAGCTACTGTGGGGTGACTCCACCATGAGGTTCACAGGCATGGGATAATGCCTCGGCTTTGCTAGCCAAGTCACAGCGGTGTAGCATCACAAATAGATAGTTAGCCTAATGCTATATGTTAAACTAAAGAGAGGGGTAGTCAGCACTACAAAGAGGAGGAGTTCCTCATGTTACAGTGGCACGACACCACAATGAGGTACCCGATTAGGGATAAAGCCTCGGCCTTGCAAGCCATGTCATTGCGGTGTAATACCGCAAGGGAGCCTAAGGCTTCATGCTGGGTAGTTTGGCACTACAAAGAGGCGGTTGCCTCATGCTACAGAAGTATGACACTATGATGAGGTTTCCGGTACGGGGTAAGGCCTCGGCTTTAAGCCATATCATAGCGACGTAGCACCGTAAGGGAAGCGCAAAGTGCTTCATGCCATGTCTTTTTATAATGAACTCACCTATAATGTATGGACAAAGAGATATCAGTCCGTCTCTTGAGGGTAAACTTGTAGACGTCCAAAATTATACACTGAAACCAGGCTAGCACATGGCCTTTAATGTGTAGCCATAAGCACATGTAACTATATTATATGAGTGGGAAAAATCTCAGCTATGGTGCAGAATTCAAGGCTTAGTCCATTCTTGTATTATAGTCTGTTGTTTGACCCATACGGGAAGATTCAAGTCGTCAGCGACATCTCTCTTAATGCATGATGGAAAGTTACTGTGTAGAACACTTATACCCATATATAGAGATATGTGGGGGATTGTTGGGTTTTGGCCTTTGTTTAGAAACTTTAGTCCCACATCGGCTAGGCCAAAGGAGTTGTATCTCTATATATTAGCTATGCTAGTTTAGAGATGCACATGTGGTGTGGAGGTGCACATGGGTGTGCCATGTGGGGTTATTTTTCTAATGGGAAAAAATCTAAATAAACAATTGAAAACATTCATGCTTTTTGCTCTTGGAAAATTTATTTCCATGCGAGCTAAGCCTCATAGGGGCTTAGCGACTCGGACTCGGGCTCTTGGGCTCATAAGGCGTAATGTGGAATTTTGTTGGCATACTTTGCACTTTTCTCTTTCACAGGCAGACATATATAGAACATATTCAGAAAGTTACGAAAGTTTACAAGTGTTTCTTAACACAAGTAAACAGAGTCTGTGAAGAGAAGAGAAGCTTTGCACCAGTGTTGCTTTTGTACGGAGTCCGTGTACGATCCAAGGAGTCAGAAGAGCAAAAGTGTTCCAAAGTTCTCCGACGAACTTGCAGGTTCCTGGAAGCTATTCGTGTGGGGCAAATATAGCTTTGAGCAATGATGATCATTCACCCCAGCAGGCCATCTTCCATCTTTCGCCTGTCATCTTCTTCGCTGCTGTAAATTACGAAATCTTCTTAGATTCTCGTATATCATATGCTGCTGTAACGAGATCTTCTTAGATCTTCGTTAAACTTGCACAACCTTCCTAGAAGTGTCACTACTAAAATCTGTCAAATCAACGATGTCTCAAGGCGTCGCTAAATAGGGAAATTACGTCGTTAAATCCTATTAGCGACGTATTTAGCGACGTATGCACGTAGTCGTGATTAACCTAGTCGCTAAACAAAAAAACATCGCAATACGTCGCTATTGCGACGAGCTTTAGCGACGCTGCTACGTCGCTAATTCAGCGACTGCTGGCGACATAAAGCGTCATCATTTACCGACGTGTACTAGCGACGTTAAGCGACTTAACATGCATTGATACTGACCTGGCTTGAGAGCCATATGGCGACGTTCTGCGACTTTTTCTACGTCGCTACAGTACTGACGTTTAGTGACGATCAGCGACGATATTCCTCACAGTTAGCGACGTTGATAGCGACGTTTTTTTTTGTCGCTGAACGTCGGCAATCGTCGCTGAACGTCGCTAATATTAAAAAAATAAAAAAATACAGCATTTGCAGCATTCCCTGCAGCATTTGCAGCATCCCCTGCAGCATTTGCAGCATCCCCCACACCATTTGTTACAGCAACAACGGTGTGTATCACGAACAACGTATCAAACAACACAGATACACACAATCACGAACACGTTTGAAACACAATCTCATCAATCAACACAGATATATAAAAATTTGTAACAACAATGTCAAACATAATAGTCCACAACTTAATTGCCAAGTATGGGAACGAATGGCTCAGAACACAACCTAAAATTTATTCTAGCATATACATTAGTGTGAATCATCTATGTTTTGTACATATGGTGTAGTATATGTTCTTATCGTATGTAGTATCTGAAGAATGTAACAGAATCAAGATGAACTCACATAATGTAATACTAAGACATCATCTACTACTATATATATAAGATATAGTGATAGGTTGTCGTATCATCATTGCCGAAGGATGAGGGTCGGAGGACAGTCAACTTTATCTACGGCTACATAGTTTCTGCCTCGCCAGTCGAATGGCTGCAGGGACTATGTCCTGATCATGATGTCGTACCGTAGATTAATGCAAATGGAGCTGGAGCCAAAATACAAAAACCAAAATATGATATCCACCTGAAGTGTAGAGTTGGAGGAGAAGAACTTTTCCACCCTCTCCCTCTATCATGCTATCAACGTCATAACTTTTCCACCTCAAGTTCTGATCAAGCATCTTCCTTCTCCTCTCCTCCACCATGGCTCTGAACCCATCTGCTCCTCCCTACTTCCCTTCTTCTTATTTGACTCTCTCAGCCACATATGATATCCAGCTCAAGTGTAGAGTCGGAGAAGAAGAAGTGGACAGGAAGAGGAGGGGGAAGCAGCACAGCCGGCGGCATGACCCGGAGGACGTACAGAGGTTTTCTTCAACATACGTAGGAGAACTATAAGGATATATCTTTTCACAATATATCACCTTGTCAAAGACCCTTAATGTGACATCCATGTTACCGCGGTGTCGAAAGACTAACATGTCATAATTTTCTAAGCCGTGTGTTTTGACATAATCCTCCAACCGGATTTCAGTTCTATATAATAATACAAGATTACTACATAGGAGGAAAAAGTTGGGAGGATTATGTCAAAACACACGGCTTAGAAAATTATGACATGTTAGTCTTCCGATACCGCGGTAACATGGTTGTCACATTAAGGGTCTTTGACAAGATGACATATTGTTAAAAGATATATATAGTTCTCCTATGGATTTGAAGAAAACATCTGTACTTCCTCCGGGTCATGCCGTCGGCTGTGCTGCTTCTCCCTCTTCTTCCTGTCCACTTCTTCTCTCCCGACTCTACACTTGAGCTGGATATCATATGCGGCTGAGAGAGTCAAATAAGAAGAATAGAAGTAGGGAGGAGCAGATGGGTTCAGAGCCATGGTGGAGGAGAGGAGAAGGAAGATGTTTGATCAGAACGGATGGCTCAGAACACAACCCAAAATTCATTCTAGCATACATTAGTGTGAATCATCTATGTTCTGTACATATGGTGTAGTATATGTTCTTATCGAATGTAGTATCTGAAGAATGTAACAGAATCAAGATGAACTCACATAATGTAATACTAAAACGTCATCTACTACTATATAAGATATAGTGATAGGTTGTCGTATCATCATTGCCGAGGAGGAGCCACTTCCCCCGGCTCTACAGAATCAATACCATCCAAGGAAGGCAAAACTGAATCAGTATTGTCTTCCGGATCGTCCTCATCAAGGCATAACGGGTTGCTCAGCGTGCCCAGCTTCTTCAACTTCTCGCTGGCTGCAGAGTCGAAATAGGAACGGGTCCTCTTTGCCGGCCCGGAGCTCTGACTCGCACTCGTCGCCTCGCTACCGGTTTTCTCTCCTCCTCTGACGCGGGTCATAAGAAAAGAAATTTTGTACCTCTTCTTCACATAAACATCATTGCCGCCTTGTACTCGAGCCTCCTCGTCTATGACGCTATCCAACTTTTCGGTGTCTACATTGTCACTCGAATCTCCCCTTTGACTCGTATCGTCCTCTTATTCGTCTGTCTTTCCGCTCCTGTCTTGCAATCATCTGCTATCACCGCCGACTCATTCGACTCATTCTCCGAGTCTTCCTTCTCCTCATCGGAGTTATCAGAGAAGGAGTCGAATGAGACGGCGGTGATAGCAGATGATTGCAAGACAGGGAGCGAAAAGACAGGCGAATAAATAGACGATACGAGTCGAAGGGAGGATTCGAGTGACAATGTAGGCACCGAGAAGTTGGATAGCGTCACAGACGAGGAGGCTCGAGTACAAGGCGGCAATGATGTTTATGTAAAGAAGAGGTACGAAATTTCTTTTCTTATGACCCGCGTCAGAGGAGGAGAGGAAACCGGTAGCGAGGCGACGAGTGCGAGTCAGAGCTCTGGGCCGGCAAAGAGGACCCGTTCCCATTTCGACTCTGCAGCCAGCGAGAAGTTGAAGAAGCTGGGCACGCTGAGCCGCCCGTTATGCCTTGATGAGGACGATCCGGAAGACAATGCTGATTCAGTTTTGCCTTCCTCGGATGGCATTGATTCTGTAGATCCGTGTATAAAGAGGAAGAGATTGGGAGTAGAGTAGACCCGGAGCGAAATGAGAGATGAAGGATGGCTCAGGGAAGGGGGTAGATGAAGGATGGCTCAGAACACAACCTAAAATTCATTCTAGCATACATTAGTTTGAATCATCTATGTTCTGTACATATGGTGTAGTATATGTTCTTATCGTATGTAGTATCTGAAGAATGTAACAGAATCAAGTTGAACTCACATAATGTAATACTAAGACATCATCTACTACTATATATATAAGATATAGTGATAGGTTGTCGTATCATCATTGCCGAGGGATGAGGGTCGGAGGACAGTCAACTTTATCTACGGCTACATAGTTTCTGCCTCGCCAGTCGAATGGCTGCAGGGACCATGTCGTACCGTAGATTAATGCAAATGGAGCTGGAGCCAAAATACAGAAACTAAAATACAAAATACAGAATCAAATTCCTGGTTTCCCCGAAAATACAAAATACAGTTCTAATTAATATGTATTTTAAGTGTGAGAACGGATGGCTCAGAACACAACCCAACCGGAGAGTCGTAGTACCAATATAATCCAGAGATTGACATAGTACTAATTCATATATGTAGTCCAATACAAATAGTCTAATACAAAAACAACCCAATACAAATAGTCCAATACAAATAAGTACTAATAGCTAATGAGAACCACGCTGCTCACGCAAACGCTCAGTGATACGTTCACGCAACAACCTCGAAAAAGCAAGATTTTTGGCGCGAGGAGAGCTGTCGTCCCTTGCAAGGACTGCATGAAGAGTCCTCTCGGTCTCACTAGCTACCGGTGCTGGATGAATAGAACTCCCAGTCTCACTAGCAACCGGTGCCACTTCCTCCTTAACTGTAGGAGGAGCCACCTCAGCATTCACTGTTTTCCTCAAACGACGGGCCGCTCCTCGGGTCATGGGTGCCATCTGGTAAGCAAGCTAATATAATTGTAACATAAGCAAGCTAACTAAAGGAACCATCATATAATTTGAGTACATTTTCGAAAGCTGATAAAGTACAATAAATTCGATTTTTTGCCAAGTAGCAGATGACGGATGGCTCAGAACACAACCCTAAAATTCATTCTAGCATACATTAGTGTGAATCATCTATGTTCTGTACATATGGTGTAGTATATGTTCTTATCGTATGTAGTATCTGAAGAATGTAACAGAATCAAGATGAACTCACATAATGTAATACTAAGACATCATCTACTACTATATATATAAGATATAGTGATAGGTTGTCATATCATCATTGCCGAGGGATGAGGGTCGGAGGACAGTCAACTTTATCTACGGCTACATAGTTTCTGCCTCGCCAGTCGAATGGCTGCAGGGACTATGTCCTGATCACGATGTCGTGCCGTAGATTTAGGATTTAAAATATGGTATTCAGGTCAACTTAATTCGGTCAAAGGGTACTGAACAGAAAGTCTAATTATCCTATATTTCAGTAATATCAGTGAGCTAAATCATACTCAACTGTCGAGAATACTTAGGAGAAAACTCATTCACGGGATTAGTATCCATCCTTCGTGACATAGCTAAAATTTTATAGGGCTCGATAATAATTATTAATCAATTTATTCATCATTTCAAAACCCTGAAAATGCCCAAAAAAAACTTCCAATATCAGTAAATAGGGCTCGAACCCTAAATTAGAATTCGAATCCAAGCAAAACATCAAATTGACAGTTGATATACCCAAAAAAATGAGATTTTTCAGTATATAGGTGTCACACTGTGAATCTCGTGTCCACACAGTGGGACACGACGTGTCCAAACCAACAAAATAGGTGTCACACGAACTAGAAGCGAGTCCACGCTCTCGTGTCCCCCGCAGCGAGTCCACTGTCAGTCTCGTGTCCCCCGCAGCGAGTCCACGCTCTCGTGGACACGAACTAGAAGCGAGAGAGAAAGCTAGAAGACGAGGAGAAACTGGGAAGGAGCTACCAGAGGAAGGAGGAGGAGGAGAAGGAGGAGCTACCTGAGGAAGGAGGAGAAGGAGAAGGAGGAGGCCGGAGGAGGGAGATCGCCGGAGGAGCGCCGCGGAGGAGGAGGAAAATCGCCGGAGGAGCGTCGCGGAGGAGGAGCGCGCCCAAAATTGGGGGGGAAGAAATTGTGAAATGATCGAAAAGGAAACCCTCGCTGGCTATATGAAACGATTAGCGACGTCCGCATAGGACGTCGCAAAACGTCGCTGATATATAATAAATGGCGACGCAACTTAATATGCGTCGCTAAACGTCGCTATATCAGCGACGAGTACCGACGAACTTGCGACGCACTACCCCATTTAACAAAATGTAGCCGCTAGACGTCGCTATTAGTCGCTGTTGGCGACAAACAGCGACGTCTTATATTAACGTCGCTAAATCCCCAAAAATTAGCGACGAAATTTCACGGAGTCGCTAAATACGTCGCTGATTTGAATTATTTTGGTAGTGTGTTGCGTTGGAACATTGTTCTTACAATTGTTTCATCTTCTCAATTTTTTATCGAAAAAAATAGTGCCCCGACACTAACATATTTAACATATATAATCATATACGTTAATGTTATTTTATAATATTCATAGATTATATTATATTATATTATATTATTTAATATTATGTTATTGGTTGCGTTATTTTAAATTTTGATGTACTTGTTTATGTTTGTTGTCACGCCCGCACCCAGTGAAAGGGCACGAAAAGTGAATACGCCCAGCCTACGCCGCAGTGTCGGCGGTAGAAAGCTGTCCTGAGTCACAATATCTAACACAGTCTAGAATAAGCTCCGAATGGAGAGTAAATAATAAGTAACTCAATCACAACACTAAGATGGAATAGAAGAGTAAATCTCAAGAGAGTCACAGAGATAATGAAGTCTAGGTGTAAACCACCAGAATAAATCTCAAGTACAACTTATAATGTCTCAAATAGAACGACAAATAAAATACTAAGTCTCAGCTAGACTATGGGCAAGTCCTCAGCGACTGCTGGATCCTCCTGAGGGTCCACGTCGCCAGTGTCATCTAAGCCAATGCCATAATAAGTAGGGCAGAACTCCTCATCATAACCTGTAAAATTTTTAACTTGCCCAGTCAGGACGGAACGAGCACATATCTCTTACAACAGTTCATATCAGAATTTGACATATAAAGCAAGCTATAGAAAACTATACATTAATCGCTGTAAAGAAAATCAACAAGAGAGAGAGACTATAAGATGAGATATAATATGATAAATAGAGAAACGTAACCATCTACGTGGTTTAGAGCATGAATTGGTTATGTAAACGGTTTGGGTTGCACATGGATAAACTATGGAGTTGTACATGGATACTTACTGGGGATAATGATCACATAACCAACTACACTCTTCCTGCCTCTAATCAATACACAAGGATCAAGACATGATATGTTATTACACATGGATAACAACTACTTTATACATGGAGCTCATATGGTCATGAGTGTACATGAATAACACATGAGTGCACATGGATAAATATGAATACATGGAGTACATGATGGCCACGATAAAAAACATGAACATGATATACTCGATGTATTCGAGGGGATAACATCGCATGAAAAGATCCATAGGGTACTAATCCGTGTGAACATCGTGTCAGCACCAAGTATACTAGTCTATAACAAGAGAACATATCCAAAGAAGTATGAAAAGATCAGAGAATGTACTTGCCTGGCAAACTGAACTGCTGATGATGAAGTGTAGCTAAACCGAGACAATATAAACCTATTTAAAATATACACATGTCACAACCAAGTCTAAAATATCAAAAGAAATATCTACAATGCAAGACTACATGATTCTAGGCCCCTTTTAGTCAAAGTCAACCCTCGGTCAACTCTGGTCAAACCTGGTCAACGCTGGTCAAACCTGGGTCAGCTAGTCCGTCTACTAATTTTTAGGTCATACACAAAATTCTAGGTCATTTGGAGTTCGTTTGAGTTGAATTGGATCAAGTTTGACCCAAAGTTGACTTTTGTCAATTTGGTCAACTTGTCGGCCAATTCGACTAAATTAGGCTCAAAATGACAAACCAAATCTGTCCTAGGACTCCTATAGTTACTACCACAACTACGATATATTCTAAGAGGGTTCTCAAGCATAAATATCTATATACATATAGGTATATACGCACATGTGTTTTTACAATACAAACCAACCCTTAATTCTAATAAATGATTGTGTGTGTGTGAGAGAGAGACCTGGAGATTACTGAATAGAGTAAATTTTGAGATTAAAAACAGCAAATACAACCATGGCATATCCCAAATTAATATACTATTATATACATATATACAAAATAAGAAAACTACATATATATATATATATATATATATATATATATATATATATATATATAAAATATATATATATATATATATATATATATATATATATATATATATATATATATATATATATATATATATATATATATATATATATATATATACAAATGCTCAAATGGAAAGATTGGCAATGGTTTGAAATGATTTAAAGAATCAAAGTCTGGAACAAACTCCCCTCGACTCATTCTCAACTCATATCTAGGCTTGCAATGGGTTTCAACGGGGTTTTATATATATATATATATATATATATATATATATATATATATATATATATATATATATATATATATATATATATAACCCTTAATTCTAATAAATGATTGTGTGTGTGTGTGAGAGAGACCTGGAGATTACTGAATAGAGTAAATTCTGAGATTAAAAACAGCAAACACAACCATGGCATATCCCAAATTAATATACTATTATATACATATATACAAAATAAGAAAACTATATATATAAATATATATATATATATATATATATATATATATATATATATATATATACAAATGCTCAAATGGAAAGATTGGCAATGGTTTGAAATGATTTAAAGAATCAAAGTTTGGAACAAACTCCCCTCGACTCATTCTCAACTCATATCTAGGCTTGCAATGGGTTTCAACGGGGTTTTATATATATATATATATATATATATATATATATATATATATATATATATATATATATATATATATATATATATATTTATTTATTTATTTATTTATTTATTTATTTATTTATATTTATATATATATGTATACATAGCTATAGAGAAAAGTGCAAATGACCATAATTGATAGGAAATATGAAATAAACCCGAGGGTTGGTTCCCACAAATCCAAAAACTCATGTACGTACTGAAAACTCAGATTTTATAAGCTAAGTAGCTAGAAATCAAATTATCACTTTCAAACCCAAAAATTCATATTTAAAGAAAACTCATTTTTTTACACAACGACCCAAAATGCAATATACACCAAATGAACCCGCGAAACTCGGCATAAACGTTGGTCTCGACCCACGTGATGCGCTCGTATACTCTCCGGTTCAAAATCGTGTCCGTGTCGTGTCCACAGAACGCGTATCAAAAATTTTTGATACCGCGTGACAACGCGTGCGTTCTCGCTCGATTGAGCGCCGCACACACAACGAAAAGCTCCGTGCTCGTGCACGTAGCTGGGGGGATCCTGGGGTAGGTTTAGGACACGGCCACGCAGCGACACGCCACGCCGAAATAGCGCACGCAGCCCCGCACCTGTGCGCGGCCTGCTGCGCGCGCGTGCGCGCCCGCTGTAGCCTCCCTTTCCGGAATTTTTAAAATATTTTTATTACTTATTTGATTTAAATGGTAATTTTATATTTTTTATAAATAATTATTTAGATAATTATTAAGTGTCACGACCCGCACCCACTGTGAGGGTACGAGCACGTAACAACGCCCAGCCTACGCCGCAGTGTCGGCGGTAGAACGCTGTCCTAGGTTACTATCTAATCAACAACTCACGCAATTATATAATGTACTTGTCAAATCTCAACTCCGAACGGAGGACAAGTATAGATATAATGAATCTCAATCACAGTCTGAGAACGGTAAGATATCACAAAAGATATAACTAAAGGCTGAATAACAGAAATAAAATCCAACAACTAAAAATATAATCTCAACAATCTCAACTACAATCTCAACTTATATACAACTCCAGTTCTAAAACATGAAAGCTAAAATATGACAACTAGCTAAACTCCAGGTCACTCCTGAGTGTCGGGGCCATAGGTAGCTAAACCATCTCCACAGTAATATGTAGGGCATGTGTCCTCAGGGCAGTCATCTGTAAAATTTTAACAGGTCCAGTCAGGACAGGAATGAGTACAACTCCTCAAGAAAATCCAAGTAAAAGACAGAGAACTATAAAGCAGTTATAGACAGTTTTATTGATGAATATGGCAGTTTATATACAGGTGATGGTATGGAGAACAGATAAGGTACAAGAAAAGTAAGTAACTAAAACAAGAGAAGAAAGATGGCAATGAAGACTGTAAATAATTCTAGCTGAACTAAAATAACATAATGAGTCCAGGCAGTAATGTAAAACAAGTGTAACTACTATAAATCCAGTACGGGATGAATCTAATACAAGATGAATCCAGTACCAGTTGATTCTAGGTAGTGATCAAGAATCCAGGTGAGTCCAGCTAATCTAATAGTGTGTTTTAAAATACCGAGATCGACATGTAAACGGCTGTAGGTAATCAGGCACATCTCTCACTGATCAGGCGAGAGATGGCTATGCTTTCAGTAGATTCCAGTTGGAGATTCCAGATTTGGGGTATGTCTACATGTCTTACTCAATATTTTCCCGCCCCGCAATACAAATGAATCTAGAATTCGACACGAGAATCGAGATGAGTCCAGCCAAAATATGATGATTCCAGAAATAGATTCCGAAATGATTCCAGTGATTCCAGTAATAGAGGCCAGATAATATGGTGAGTGTGTCGCATACATGAATTCAGAAATATCCATACGTGTGGTATCAGAGAATCACATAAAACTAAATAGAACTGAAATACAGTAACTGGCAAATAAATGAGAGAACTATCAGAGAATGTACTCGCCTGATACTCTGAAAAGAGTAGTGCAATGTCAAATGTCTGCACCGGAGTCACAATGTCCTAAATAGAACAGTACAGGTTATAATGTGTTCAAAATAAGACAGATGAAGTCTATGATGCAATCTACATGATTTCTAGGTCAATCTAGGTCAAAGTCAACTCTAAGTCCAACCTGGTCAACTGTCTAGGTCAAACTAGGTCCAAGTCAAACTTGGTCAACTCTGGGTTATCCCAAGTCAATACTCTAGTTCAACTAGGTCAATAAGGTCAATTTGGTCAATCCTAGCCAAATGGTCCACTATTGGTCAAACTTGGTCTTAACTAGTCTAGTCTAGTCTAGGTTTGGACACCAAATTCTATATTTGCTAATCCCAAACTCTAACTATACCATAACAAAGCTCATATCCTAAACATCATCTATGCATACCATGACATACTCTACATCAACATACAACCATGTCTAACTACAGAACATATACCTATATATATCATATTATTATATTCAAGAATATAGATAATGTTTATATACATATATTGTGATAGGGTAGTGTGGCATGGGTGTTTGTGTTAATATTGAGTGGTGTGTATACAACCTAGGCTAGAGGGTTCCTGTGTTCTCAGAATTACCATTGTGGGTGTGTGTGTGTGATAAAAAATGACAGTTTAGTGTAGGGATTTCTCAGGAATGTGTGACAGTGTGGTATCATGCCCATGTGTGTGTGGGGGTGTACTAAGTCAAGAATGAAGGGGAGGTTGTGTGTACATTACAGTGATATGTATTCCAGGAATTGAAGAGTGTGTATACATATAGGAACTGTGTGTGTTTTCAAGGAAGCATTAAACAATTTCAGGTTTGTATGTGTATATGAAATCTGGAAAGCATGGCAAATGACAGTTAGGATGTGTGTGAGTATATGACAGTTCACAATCTCTCAGGAATTTGGGATAATGCAATGTGTCAATGACAGTTAGTTAAAAAGAAGGATTAGTGCAATGTGTGTAATGTAGGGTATCTCATAGGTTCTCAGGGAATTCAATGTAAATTCAATCAATTCAAACAATGAACTCAAAGTCCCAACTCCCATGCCAACCAAATCCTATATCCCTACACAAACAAAACCCCTACATTGCAGTAGACAATCATACAGAAATAGGAATCTAACATGCCAATTTAAACACCTAATATTTCAGTTAAAAGATTTAAAATTAGAATATAAGTTAACATATAAATTTCTGGGAATTTCAGTCTATCATTGGACAGCCCCTTCCCATATTCGAATCCCAATTACTTATGCAAAACCTAATTCTAATTGTCAATCCTATCCAGCAGTAGTTGGTATATATATACATGAGTTAAATATGTAAACAAACATCAAAACTCAGTTTTTAGAAAGGGGAATTAAATCGGGATTAAAAACAGGAAATAACAGTTGACATTGAAATTATAGCAGTTCAACACTTCCAAAACCAAATTCGAATCCAAAAACTTGAAACCTAACATGCATTTATATAAACCAGTCATGTGAATCTATGATACAT
This sequence comes from Iris pallida, assembly GCA_029216955.1. Taxonomy (NCBI): domain Eukaryota; kingdom Viridiplantae; phylum Streptophyta; class Magnoliopsida; order Asparagales; family Iridaceae; genus Iris; species Iris pallida. Next base: position 1,232,870 of record JANAVB010029617.1, read on the forward strand.
CATCCAATAAACATTTATTCACAGAATTTAACAATTGAAACTGATGATAAACTCTGGAAACCATAAACTGGATCCAGTATCAGAAGTTCATGAATTTGCAACCGAAACCAAAATCAATCATGAAATCCTTAAGCTCAGCTTGTAAACTAAATCCCAGGTATGTAAACATGTCTCAGATAATTAAATGAAACCTAAATTACATATTTTAATCAGTCAATTCGACAATTAAACCATTTAATAACTAACTCTGTAAGGAAACAGAAATAAACAGAAATGCGTATCAGAAAAATTATAGGAACCTAAATTGACATTCGAATATACCATAAAATCCCATTCAGTCACACCCCGAGGTTAGACACGCGTGTTCGTGTCAAGTGGGGGTGTTCTTGTGTCCAAACAATGGACACGACGTGTCCAAATCGTGCAAAACAGGGCGTGCCAGTCTGTGTGCACAGGCGGGCTCGTGCAGCCATGTCGTGTCCGATTGGACACGACTCAGTGCTCGAGATGAGCCATGTTCTTGTAAGGTGACACGTGGGATATAGGGCTAGGTCCTAGGGTGCCTGTATCGAGTCGGGGTCGTATCGTGTCCGGGTTTGAGTCGCGTATCAGAGAGAAATTCCCGTGTGTGCAGTGACAGTGTAAAATCAGTGCAGCCTCGATATCTTCGCGCACAGTCGACGAGGACTCGTGAAATTTTGTGTGGGTGATGTCAGTGGGTGCCCGTACGTCTCCACAAATTTTTATGGTATCACGTGTCGTGTCGTGTCCACAAAGGCACTCGAACAGCAGGACAGCCGCACGGGCCTGTACGCAGTGTCGTGCACGACTTACGTGTCCATTTTGGACACGAAATACGCACAAAAACCAACTCAGTCTTTAACAATATTAATGTACACATCAAGAGCTTCAAAATCATGTAATTAGTTTAGCAAAAATCGAAAATAAAATCCTTAGAGGCATTTCATCGAACACCTAACATACACTACGACGCGTGTCCGATACGGACACCAAACAGACATGAAATTCACCCAAATTTTAGGGACACCTAGGGACTCCTAGATCTAACCCTACATGCAAAGAAAACTAAAATTTAAATCAATTTAAAGGGTTTTACCTATAGGTACAAATTGCATAGAAAAGCTCCAAATGGGGGGTGTTCCTCTTGATGGCCAAATACTCCAAATTGATCCCAAACTGAAATGGCTCTCCACCAACAGTCCATAAACTCAATTTAGAACCCAATGCAAAAGACTAGGATGAAAAAGGAGATCAAATGAATAAAATGGAAATTTTTGGAAGGGGGAAACTTACCTTTCTTTTCTCCAAGTGTAGGAATGATAAAAAGAGGCAAGCCCTAATGAACAAGTATTTAAATAGGGTGGAGATCCCTATGTGGCTGTTCATAGGTTCAATAATTAGGGTTAGGGTTCACTAAATGGCCCATGGGCTTAAGTCATGATCAATTAAATAGTTAAACCATAAGTCATTTCATGAAATCACAAGCCATGACTTAAATTCACTAAACCAAATCCCCTCATTCTAAAACTATTCTCTAATGACTAAAATAGGTTAACTCAAGTTAGACTAGGGTCACCATGGCTAGGGTTAGCTTTTAGGCTAGTCCAGTAGGTCTCAACAAGTCAAAGTAAACTAGAATTCACCAATTCAACAAATCACCAAATAATTCAAATAAGTCAAAATGACCAAATTACCCCTAGGCTAAAAATAATAATTAAGTCATCATAATGACATGGTTAGGCTCTAGGTCATGCAGTCTCTCAGGTTTCACTAGCAGCATATCAAAATCACAAGTCATGACTTAAACCAATTCTCAAATAATTTAAACAATATTAAAAATCACTAAAAATCATAATGTGAATCAAATATCAATAATTAATAATTATAATTACAAAATTTCAAAATTATCCTCGTCTGGAAAACTGGGTGTTATAATCCTACCCACCTTAGAAAAATTTTGTCCTCGAAATTAAAATGATCGCATCCCTACTAGGTCAAACCCCCAGCAAATCAAAGTCGAAGCAACACAATCCTACTGGTCGTGATTTCACAGTCTCGAACGGGGTAGCTACTCTATCTAGCAATCAAAACAATATCCTGGCAGGTACTAATGGAATCACACAGGAAAGTGGGAAAGAAGAATGAGAAGGACAAACCTGCTAACCCATCACCTGCATCGTCGGTCTCCTCGACCGTCATCGCAAAAGCTCCACCCCTCTGGTGCTGAGCTACAGGTGGCCTAGCTCCCTCAAAAGGAGGTACAAAGGGACAGTCTATCTTCTGGTGGGCTTCAGACCCACAGGAATAGCAAACCTTCAGCCTCTTCCTACACTGCTCCCTGGAGTGCCCCAACTTCCTGCAGTAGGAACAACTGATCGTCTTCGGGTCCCGACCCCGATGCTGATGCTGCACCTGCTGAACCATCACTGGTGCTCGGGTTTGCTGAATATGAACATGAGGCCTATTGGCCTGGCCTTCGCTGCTGCTACCACTCTGGAAGTCACGACCCTTCTTCAACTTCAACCCTAGGTCGTCCTCGGCTGCCATAGCCCCAGAAAATATCTTCGCAAAGGTAGCATTCCGGTCGCTCTTAGTCAGCGACCGAACCTCTCGAATCAAGCCTCGGCGAAACTTTCTCGCCTTCGTCTTCTCAGTCAAGTCATCTATGAACCGGGCCAATCGACAAAACTCCCCAACGTACTCAACTACTGTCTGGGTTCCCTGAACCAGACCCTCAAACTGTGCCTCTATTCCTCCCAAGGCCACATCAGGAAAGAACTGTTTCTTGAACAGTTCCTTGAACTGAGCCCAAGTCTGGCCCTCAACTTCCACCCTGGGATCTGTCTGGTACCACGCACGGGCTAAGTCCTACATCTGACTTCCCGTCGCCTCGATATGGAGTCGACCTGGTATCTCTGCCAGCCTGAATATCTCTTCGATATGCTCGATCCAATCGTCTGCATAATGGATGTCCTCTGTGCCCAGGAACTCTCTGGGGTGCATCTTCTGGAAGTCCTGCATATCCTTCTCCTTCCAACGAGGCTGCTGCTGCTCCCCCTGAGCAGTCACCATCTCTACTGTAGCACGAACCAGCTGGTAGGCCTCGTCAATCCCTTGACGATAATCGGCGGTCTGCCGCTGCTGCTGCTGCTGGTGAGATGCCAGAATCCTCTCCACGAAAGAAAATAGATGAGCAGCATCTACCATCCTCGCAGGTGGAGGCTGCTGCGGTGGAAGGATCTCAGGAAGCACCGGACTCTGCCTCCCAACTGATGGAACACCCACCCCAGCTGATGGATCTCCAAAAGCTGCTGAAACACCCACCTCAGCTGGCATGACTGGGCTGTGGTACCAGGGACTGGCTGCTGAAGGTGAGAGGTGGTAGACCCCTCTGCAGCGGCCACTGTACCAGAGCGATGTGATCGTGTCTCCATCATCCTGAAGACAGATCGAAAAGGAAGTCAATACTGAGCAGGAATCGATAAAATCAAAGGAGGACAGTTTATTTCAAAGAAAACAATCAGTAAGATATGTAGATGGCATGAATTGAAGCAGAATTTTTCCTAACTGTGATTGAGTACCTCTCCGTTAAAGCCTATCTCTCAATCCTATCGCAGGCTCGCAGCAGTACAACTAAGTCGCCGTAATACCACGATATCGTACTGATGCGACTCTCGACCTGCATGGGCCACCACTAAAAACGTGTCACGACCCGTACCCACTGTGAGGGTACGAGCACGTAACAACGCACAGCCTACGCCGCAGTGTCGGCGGTAGAACGCTGTCCTAGGTTACTATCTAATCAACAACTCACGCAATTATATAATGTACTTGTCAAATCTCAACTCTGAACGGAGGACAAGTATAGATATAATGAATCTCAATCACAGTCTAAGAACGATAAGATATCACAGAAGATATAACTAAAGGCTGAATAACAGAAATAAAATCCAACAACTAAAAATATAATCTCAACGATCTCAACTACAATCTTAACTTATATTGTCACGCCCCAGAACCAGAATACTGAAGAGCGGGGGCGGACACAGCCAGCTACGTATAATGAAATGGCATCCATCTCACCCTACGGTCACGGCTGTCTAGATATGTGAGGGTTTATCTACAAGCCATCAGTCTCTTAGGGTCATAAATTATCCTATTGTCTCAATCTCAATCAACTAATAATAATAACAAGATACCAGATCACCAAATATACAATTGTAAGGCGTCCCAAACATTACATATCCAGATGATCATGAAGCTAGTCGTACAAAATGTAAGGACTAGCCAGAGTTAAGTCATACATGATCAACCTCGAGTTGCCAATCATGTTTACAGCCCATAGGCAGACAGAAAGTAAAGTGTATCGAGCTAACAGGTGCTCGTCGGCTAAACGCCTCAAAAGAATAATGTACAATTACAGTGGGAGAACAAAAGAAACCCACTCGTTGCCAGGATTCCCTCTAGTGGTCACCATCTGGCTGGAAAGCAGGTAGATCCTTTACTGCTGCTCCGGTATCTGGCCATACAAAACCAGCTGGGTCAGACCCCAGAAAGAGCAAGTGCCACAAAGGAGGCCACAAAATAAGAACAAAAACCAGCAATCAGCACAATAATATAATTACATAATAAGAGACAGAAATTAAGAAAAAGCATGATGGGTAAATATAAAAGACAATCCTGTAAAGAATCACTAAAAGACAGAACATATCGGGAAAGCATGACAGGATGATATACGATGAGATGACCATGGGACTATTCAGATAGCCAGGTTACAACCCGTAAACCAAACAAGGACCGGGGTTGTAACCCTTCGTCTGAACGGAACTTGGTTCCTCTCACCATTTATCGGCAAGATAACTATAAGAAAATCACAACATGTAGCAATTCTTGGGCAGGAAATCAAGACAAGACTAGACAGGTTATACTTCATTCAATCACTCACGGCCAAGCAAATACTGCGACTTACTACTTTAACTAACTAGGGTTATCACAAACCTAATTACTAACAAGATGCAATGAGAATTCCAAGTCCTGTTACCTGTTTGTTACTACCTGATTGATCCCAGCAAGAAAAGGAAAAGATAGCAGGATATAGCAGACACACTGTAGTAAGATACATGTGTCCTAAGGTACCACACTCGACGGCGGGCTGGAAGTGCGCTCATCTCGACGGATAGCAACAAATCCTAAGTATATATATATATATATATATATATATATATATATATATATATATATATATATATATATATATATTATATATATATATATATATATATATATATATATAAGGCCGGGACCAAAGGGGCAACAGGTAACTGGGAAATTCTCCATGAACTATTTGATCAGTCTAGTCATTAATCCTAGCCATATTCAGTATGAATCCCTGACCGTGGGAAACCAGAGATTCATGTCCTAGACATGATGCAAGACAAGACAAGTTCATTTGTACAAACACATCCACCCACGGTGTCCAGGCCATTTATTCTTGTCAGGTCGTGTTAGCCGTCGCAACAGCATTAAGATAAATCATGTCAGGGTACTTGTCAGGAGTGTGCCACGATGGGCCACTATCATGTCAGGTTGGTCATGTCAGGAGTGCACCACTACGGGTCACTGTCGTGTTATGCTAGTTCCTTGTCATACCATGCCGTGTACAATAGTCATTCCAAACATATTAAGTAAAATCAAGTTCATGACAAAAGGCGTAAGGATATAAAATGGGCGTAAAATATCTAATAGAATATCAATAAACAGGGCTATAGAAGAGCCAAGCTTAAAGAAATAAAACCAAAACTCCAAGAGCCAAGGGTTTAAGCAAGGGTCAGGGGAGCAGCGTACGAAAAGTCACGCACGCTACAGAGAGCAGCGTGGGCGAAAAGTCACGCATGCTACAGAGAGCAGCGTAGGTGAAAAGTCATGCACGCTACAGAGAGCAGCGTAGGTAAAAAGTCACGCACGCTACAGAGAGCAGCGTGGGTGAAAAGTCACGCACGCTCAAGGGAGCTGCGTACGTGAAAAGTCACGCACGCTGAGAGAGCAGCGTAGGTGAAAAGTCACGCACGCTCGAGGGAGCTGCGTACGTGAAAAGTCACGCACGCTCAAGGGAGCAGTGTACGTGAAAAGTCACGCACGCTGAGAGAGCAGCGTAGGTGAAAAGTCACGCACGCTACAGAGAGCAGCGTAGGTGAAAAGTCACGCACGCTGAGAGAGCAGCGTAGGTGAAAAGTCACGCACGCTGAGAGAGCTGCGTACGTAAAAAGTCACGCACGCTGAGGGAGACACGCTTCCAACAGGAAGCGTACTCAAGTCTGCGTACGCACGCTAAAGAGCGCGCGCAGCTCAGTGTGCGTAAGCTAAACAGCTCTGCACACTGCTCACTGTCTTCTCCAAACAGCAAGAACACCATGGTTGAACCCAAAGCTTCGAAAGCTCACAACTTGGCCATCCGAACTCCAAATCCGGATTTCCAAAGCTCCAACTGTAGAAGCATGGAATTTCACAACCAGAAAGCCCATGCGCCAGACACTACATGCGCTAGAACTCAGACGAAGAACTTCACAGCAAAGTCAATAAGTATAGACATTTGAAGAAGGACTTTTTATTTATATATAAAAGTCTATTACATGTCTAGAAAAGGTTGTACAAAGAAGAATTTCTACAAAGGAAAGAGCCTAAGTCTACAGCCAGCGGCCACCATGCGCCTTCAGATAAGCGCAGCGGCCACCATGCGTCTCCAGATAGGCGCAGCATCACTATGTGCCACCAGTGAGGTGCAGCAGATATCATGCGCCTCCATCCAGGCGCATCCTATCGTCTCTTCAGCAGCTCAGTTATGTGCATCCCTTCAGCCAAATTCTTCCAGCCAGGCTCACCTGGCCGAGCAGAGCCCAGTTATGTGCCGCTCTTCCAACCAGGCTCGCCCGATAAATGCTTCGATACACAAAGAATTTAACCCTCTGGCTGGAACCAAGGAAGAGAAGAGCACCGCAAATGCTGTGGCCAGGGGAGGCTTCGAAAGAGCCTCCAAAGCCGAAGGAAGACCGTGATCGAAACCGCGGCTAAAGGAGCAGCTTTCAACACAATCAAAGTGGGCGACACCCACTTTGAAGGAAGAGAGAGCCTTGTACCGCCATTCCGATCTACGGCTCTTCCGGAATAACGGAGACGAGGCTCGAGCATCCCTATCTTTGGATGCAACAGGCACCTTCTGCCTGCCTCAGAAGCCCTCGACTCCGTCTTTTGGATGTAACAGTCACCTTCAAGTGCATCGAAGACAACACAGCGTCTCATCTTCACCCTCGGGAGCACTTCGTCAACAGAATGCACCCGCATGTTCAAGTTCATGTTGGAAGAACGTGAGGGAATGAGAAGCAAATCTTCTCTCCATGCTACTATTTATAGGCCGGGCAGATCAAACCCACGCGCCAAGTGGATGGCCCTCCGAATTCCGTGCAATGAATTTACATTAAATGGATGAACCGGACGCCTCGAATTCAGCCAAACGGCTATTTATGGCACTCGAAGAGCGAGACAGCCGCATCATTAAAAGACATGTCCGATGCGCCAGCCAAACAGCGCATCACACGGACGCACCCTTCGGCATCAGGCGCATCATACAGACGCGCCCTACAGTACTCGGCGCATCATAGAGGGTACGCCCTCACACATCTCCATACCGAGTGGAACGCCAACCGACGCGCCCACTCAGCTGTCCATCGAACGTCACCAACATTAAATGCTGAACTAACAGAGTTGGCAGCACGCCTCCCAAAGTCTGAACAGTTGACAGCTTTATTCAGAAAACGAAGCATCGGCAACGTCAGCATCATCATGACTTTATTTCGACGGCTACTGCCACGTGGCCACTCCACCATCCGCATGCGCCTCTACGGCCATGCGTCCAAATCAGCATGCGCCTCAAAAGCCATGCGCCTCAGACTGCTCTCTGATCCCGAAAGACAGAAGGAAAGTCGCCTGCATGCGCCTTAAAAGCCATGCGCCCCAAATGGTTTGTAACTCCTAAAGGTTATGAGCCGCAGCCTCCTCCTGCGCCCAAGGCGCAGCTCACCAGATCACTACTCTCCACCAAATCCGAGATCTTCGAACCATGAGTCGACGACACGTGTCCTTTGACTCAACTCATCCGAGATTTCAGCAACGGAAAGATCTTCTCTCTGCTACGTGCTGGCTCACAACAGCAGTATGAAGAGTTCTTCCTCTCGATCAGGGCGCAGCATCCATGCGCCTCCATCAGCAACCTCCACGTGGCGTCCCCACACCGGCGCATCCTACATGCGCGCATGAGCAGCCAGCCTGCAAAACTATAAATAGAAGGATCATCCCCTTCACACACACACACAGAGACTCAGAACACAAGACTCACATCACCAGAGAGGCAGTCCTAGACACTCAACGTCTTCCTCCTCTCAGCAAGCTCCAGCACCCAGAGCAATCAACACCTTCAGAGAACCGATAACCGCCGTCAGCCGGTCAACGGAGTCAACGCATTACCACTCGCTCCATTGGCACTAAGGACCCAGCTTAAACAAAAGTGTACTCCTAGGACTACATCTAAGTCCTATATTGTATCACTGTTCTGTTTGTATTAAGATTTCAATCAAAACAATTTTAATGGCAAATAAGCTGGCGACTCTGCTGGGGACTTCTTTCTCCTCTACCGAGAAAGTCGTGTCACAGGCCGACGACGTGAAGGTGGGTTCCTCCCACAAGACACTGGTAGTGCGCCTCAATCAACAGGCATACGAGGAGTTCATTTCTGAAGAAAGTGCGAGTCCTTCGAAGCGGCTGTCGAAGCCGAAGAAGACCCGCGCAGTCTGGGTGCGCAAAGTCGACGCCTCGGGCACCACCGTTGAAGGGGATGCGCCCGTCCAGCCTTCCCTTCCTGCTGACGTCCTCAGCAGTCAAGGTGCGCCCGCTGATGCAGCACATCTCTTGGGGAAGCGTGCGGCTGACCACGTTCCCCAGCCATCTTCCTCTCAGGCGAGGAAGATACGTCGACGGAGCAGGGGCACAGCCAATGCCCCGCGCATCACTTCTGGTGCGCCGCAAAGATCCTCTGTCTTTGACAGACTCACTCGCTGTAATGGCGAGGAGAATTTGGATGCTGAGTACTATGCGCCCCAGCGGGCTGGTACGAAGAAATCCAAGGCGGCACGGGCCATGCGCCACAAACGTGCTATGCCAGCAGCCGGCCAGAGGCACGCGCTTACAATCACGCGCGCTGCCGATGGCAAGCTGTACAAGGTTGACTCAAGTGCTTCTGCACCGACAATGAGTCGACCTTCAAAGTCCTCATCTCGCTTAGGCGCATTCACTGCGTGCACAACCAAGCCGAGAGAGGCAAACTCAGTGGTCTTGAACTCCCGCGCCTCCTCTGGTTGTGCGTTCGAGGTCCGTTCAAGTCACTTCAAATGCTGTGGTTCCCCCACTACTGATCGTGATGCCTGCTTGGTATTAGATCAGGGGGCGCAGCACTCACCCGACCACCCCGGCGCTTGGCCCTGCCATACGCCTGAGAGGGGTGTGAGGGTAGCACTCTCCTCCAACGACTTGCGCAACGTGATCACTCATAAGCGCCGGTCAGGAGAGTTGACCAACAAACACGATGCGCCTCTCACGGGGCACACTTGTGCGGTGGTCACCATCAACTGCTGTTGCAAGACGGCAGTACCACCAAAGCAGTCGGTCTTCCAACGGCTACAATCATCGACACCCCTCCGACATCGCCTTGGGACGAAGGTGTAGCAGAAGAGGAACTAAAGGTTGCTTCATGCAACGTGATCTCCAATTCCTCATCTGTCCGGAAGACGGCTGCCAATTCCTCGTCTTCATCCAAAAGCCAGCCGAGAAAAACCAAGGCAGCTGTCTCGACCTCTGGAGTGTTCGAAAGCACTCGGTCGAGGAAGAAGTTCTTGGAGGAAGCTGGGGGTAGCCAGACCCTTGTCGAGCCTCCTTCCGAAGACGAAGATGTCCAAAGCACAGCTGCGGCGGATCTTCATCAAGGCGACGATGGCCTCCCTGAAGCCCCTCAAAATGACAATGTCCTCCAGGACACCGCCGGGGGTAGTGCTGGAAACGAAGAGGCCCTTCAAGACAGAGCTGAGGGCAGTCAGGCCCTTGCAGATGCGCCTGTCGAAGACGAATTCCTGAATGTGGCTGGGGGTGGCCAAACACCAGGAGAAGTGACTCCCCCACATGAGAGCGAGGCTGAGAGCGAAGCCTCAACTAATCCATCCACATCCGGCCGTGTCATGACAGTATACATGACCGGGGGTGATCTTGAGACTGATGCGCCGCCACAGGACATTGTCCAGCGCATAGACTCGCTAGAGGGAGGACTCAAAACCCTCTCTGCCTCAATGCAAGCACTGACTCAAGCAGTGTTTGAGATGCGGTCGGCCTTGATCAGGACACCTTCGAATGGTCCCGACCCAGGAGCCAATGGAGAGTCGAGTGTGCCCCTCCAACGGACACCCTCAGACACAGAAGCACCCCGAACGTCGGAACCCTCAAACGCTCCACTCCAGGTGGTACCTCCTTCCCCGGCTCCTAGCTCCACGGAGGATGTGGTCGAAATGATCAAAGATCTGCGGGAGCGCTTTGAGTCCAAGAACAGGCAGGAGGAGCGCCAGAAGATGGGCATTCCCCAGCCTTATCCCCTTGAGTGGAACAAGGTGGTTTATCCCCCAAAGTATAAACCACAAACACTCACGCCGTATGACGGGAAGGACTCTCCACGACGGTACCTGACGTACTTCCAGTCGCAGACAGGGCATCTTCCGAAGGAGGACGCGCTCCTCACCAGCATCTTTGTTGGGGCCCTGAAAGGGGTGGCGTATGACTGGTACTGCAGCCTCCCCGATAATTCTATATCGTCCTTCGACGACCTGACACGCCTCTTCCTCGACCGCTTCTACGACGGTGGGAAGGACATGACGATGGCGTCTCTCATTGAGATACGCCAGAAGGACAAGGAAACGGTTTGGGTATTCATCGAACGCTTCCGTCAGGCCTGCTTCAGGCTACCTCCAGGCATGCCAGAACATGCGCTTCTCTCCGCTTGCAGTATGAACATGCTGCCTGCAGTAAAGCTCTGGCTTAACTCTACTCCCCCTCCCGACTGGAGCTCCCTAATCATTGAAGCTGAAGCTGCAGAGAAGAAGGCGGCCAATGCACGTCTTCTGGGTGTTAGCTTCCCCGCCTTTGACGATAAGGGGAAAAAGTCCGCAACCAACAACTCCGAACGAGAAACAAAGGGGAAACAGGCATTGACTGTTAATGCCTCGAAGGGCGCATCTGCGCCTACTCAAAAGCCTCCACTGGCACCGAGACCCAAGGAGGTTTATTCATTCAATGATGACGACATCCTGCAACTCTTTGAGATACTGAAGCAGGGTGACAAGATCAAGCTTCCGGACCCAAAGCGGCCCGATGAAGTCGGGAAGGTGGACAACCCGAGGTACTGTCACTACCATCGGTTTGTCGGACACCCGACTAAGGACTGCTACGTCCTCAAAAATTACATCCAGCGCATGATCAATGCGGATGTAATCTCCGTCGACTACGAAGAGAAGATGGTGTCAGCTAATGTGGTGTCACTTCAGTTCGACACCTTGCCGCCGACTACCACACAAGATGGCGTCGTCCCCATCCCTAAGGCGACAATGGAGGTGGTGAACTTGCCACCCACCCGTGACAATGTGAGTGGACTTGTCCCACTCACCACATCTCGAGGAGAGGTCCTCTGGGTTCACCCCGACCTTGTCTCCGAGGTAACTCAACCGGAGGTACGCCCTACCTCCAAAGCAAAAGGCAGGAAGATCAAGTGTTGCCGCACGGTCTCTTCTTCAACGGAAGAGGCGCTTCCTGTGCAGACGCGTGCACAACAGAACTCCCAGCCCGGTGAAGCTGCCGCCGAAGTGGTGCCTCCTGGCACCATCCCTGAGGAGGGTCCATCCAAGCCCTCAGCAGCCAATAAACAAAAGCAAGTGGAGGCCCGTTTCGACAGACCTCTGCGGAAAGAAAATGCTTCGGGGCTAGCCAAGCCCCACAATTTTGACATTCTGGCGCAACTGGCCAGTACTCCTGCACGCTTGTCTTTGTTCGAGCTCCTGCGTCTCTCCAAGGACTCCCGAGAAGCTCTCTGCGAAGCTCTGAAGGATGCCGAATCCTTTCTCAGTCAGGTCAAGCAGCCTGAAGACCTCCCAACTACTTGTGCACACTGTCATTGTGCGGATGAAGTTATCCCAAACATAACCTTCACCCAACAAGACATGCTGCTCAAGCATCATCGACATAACCGACCGTTGTATTACACAGGGTACATCGGTTCGGTAAAGGTGAGCAGGATTCAGATCGATCCGGGGTCTTCCCTAAGCATCATTCCAAAGGCGCTGCTATCAAAACTGGGGATCCCAATGTACCGGCTGGCGCCCTCCAATACGACCATCAGTGGCTTCAACGCTAGCAAGAACGAGCCACTGGGCAAGATTCGGCTGAAGTGTCACATCGGCAGCCTCAAAACTGAGGTGACTTGTTATGTGGTGGATGCCGAGGTCAACTACAACATCTTACTCGGACGACCATGGTTACATGAGTACATGGTGGTGCCCTCCACGCTCTACCAATGCATGAAATATGTATCCACCAACGGCGTCATCCGGACGGAGTTTGCAGATATTGATCCCTTCAAAGGGATTGAGGCCTACTTCACCGATTCCGACTTGTACAAGCCTATTGATGAGGAGGAAGCCAATGACGCTGATGATGAGGCAGAGACGACAACAGAGCCGGACATGGAGCCTGAGACGACTCCTGACGCCCCCTTGAAAATCCGTCTGAAGGGGAAACCACCCCAGAAGGCGCCTCCAATGAGCATCAAGCTATCAGGAAAAGCGCCGGCTCGCGAAGCTCCCCTGAAGATACGCCTCAAGGGAAAGCCACCACAAACAGCGGCTCCCCTGGTGGTAAAATTACAAGGGAAGGTGCCACTCATCAGAGGCGCAACCGAGGCACCCCTCAAGGTGCGTCTTAAAGGCAAGCCGCCGCAGTCATCCAAGATGCCGGAGAGGGCTCACATAACCCTCTCAGACTCCAAAGTCAGAGCGGTGGAGGACTCTCCTGATCTGGCCCCAGTGCTTACAGATGAGGAGCTTGGCGAATATATCTCTGCTGATGTAGACGCACCCTCCTTCGATAATGTAATCCCACGGGATAAAATCTCGTACTTTATCAATAATAGAGTGTCTTTCAATTATTCTTGTCTTCCACACTGGAATGCCATGTATACATTAGACAACGCTCTACGGTCGTTGCAAACACAAGTAACGACCGTCTACCACAATCAAATAGTCCCGTCTCAAGGAGTCTTCATAGTCCCTCCACGAAGCCGAGACGAAGGCACCATCATCTCGGGCAAAATCGAGCGTCGTCGGAACCTCCCGTCAATCGAGCCCGAACCTGATACCGGCAGAGTACAAGTCTATCGGTACACAGATGCGGCTAAGCACATCATCCAAAAGATGGGCTACGACCTGAAAAGCAATAAAGGCCTAAACTAGGCAAGGGTCGGCATCTCCCTGTCCGGCTTTCGATGCCCAATGGAAAGCCACAGGATTACTATAATCGGACTCGACGGGGGTTAGGCTATGTCACGCCGCCATCAACTCCAGAGAGTTCAGACGCAGAAGACATAGAACATTCCCACTCGTCGGAAGCATCGACGTGGGATTCCGATACCAGTATCGGATCAGTCTTCAGGAAAGTGCTGTCAGCTAACATGACATCGGCGCAACCTCAGAAAGATGAAGGCGAAGACCAACCGCCGGAACCCTTTGAAGAGGAACCCTGGGCTCAACGCCTAGGAGAACAATGGGAGTCTCGTTTTGAGTTACGAGAACCTCCCACCGAAGACGAAGTCGAGCAAATCGACCTCGGGGATGGGTCTTCTTCTAAACCCATCTTTATCAGCAAAAGCTTGGAAGGAGAAGACCGAGAATCTTTAGTCCAACTGGCTAAGGAATATATTGACGTCTTCGCTTGGAGCTACGAAGACATGCCGGGTCTCGATCCACAGATCGCGATGCATAGGTTGAACATCTTACCAGATGCCAAACCTATCAAACAACAACAGCGACGCTTCCGCCCGGACATCATGAACGCCATCGATTAGGAGGTGGACAAGCTCTTGACCAGTGGCTTCATCCGTGAGGAACAACACCCGGACTGGGTAGCCAACGTCGTCCCTGTCACCAAGAAGAATGGGAAGATACGAGTCTGTATCGACTTCAGGGATCTCAACTCTGCTTGCCCGAAGGATGAATTCCCGCTCCCAATCACCGATGTAATGATCGACAATACATGTGGCTTTGAACGCATGTCCTTCATGGACGGGTATTCAGGCTACAATCAAATCAAGATGTTCCCCGATGACGTAAAATACACGTCATTCAGGACTCCAAAGGGTGTTTTCTGCTACACAGTAATGCCCTTCGGCTTGAAGAACGCCGGTGCAACGTACCAGCGAGCTATGAGCACCATCTTCCGTCAACATCTTCGCAAGACAGTTGAGTGTTATGTTGACGACATCGCAGTCAAGAGCCGCCTCAAAAGAGATCACCTACAGGACCTGAAGACGGTCTTCGATCTCATGCGGGCACATCAACTCAAAACGAACCCCGCTAAATCCTTCTTGGGGGTTTCTAGCGACAAATTCTTGGGCTTTGTCATCACGGCAAAAGGCATTCATGTCGATCCCGAGAAGACTAAAGCCATCCTCAACATGGACCCTCCGAAGAACCTTCGAGAACTTCGGGGCTTACAGGGACGTCTGGCATACATCCGGAGGTTCATAGCAAACATCTCCGGTAAATGTCAACCCTTTACTCAGCTCATGAAGAAGGGAGTCTCTTACGTCTGGACAGAGGAGTGCCAAAAGGCTTTCGACGACATCAAGGCTTACTTGACAAGCCCGCCAGTCCTAGTGGCACCTGTCGCCGGCAAACCATTCCTCCTCTACGTCCGTGCCATGGATCATTCCCTCGGCGCTTTACTCGCTCAAAACAGCGATGCAGGCTACGAGCAAGCAATCTACTACCTCAGTCGAACGCTCATCGGGGCCGAACACCGCTACAACCCCGTTGAAAAGGAGTGCTTGGCTTTGGTGTTTGCCATTCAGAAGACTCGTCATTACGTCTCGGGCCAGACAATTCACGTCATCTCCCGAGTCAATCCGCTCAGAGTTCTCATGACGAAGCCAGGGTCATTAAACTCCCGGCTGGCTACATGGGCGATCCTACTAACGCCATACAACATGGTGTTTGTCCCGTAGAAGGCGGTCAAGGGTCAGGCTCTGGCTGACTTTTTAGCTGCACACCCCATCCCAGAATCTTCGAAACTCTATGAAGACATCCCTGATGAAGTCCAAGAATCTAACGTCACCGAAAAAAGCCCCGTTTGGCGGATATTCTTCGATGGCGCTTCAAGAACGGGCCCCAATGGCCAAACCATCGCAGGAGTGGGGGTAGTCTTGGTCTCCCCCGATCAGCTGGTCATCCAGCGCACATACTCTCTTTCGAAGCCGTGCTCCAACAATGTTGCTGAGTACAACGCACTCGTCATGGGACTCCAGCTTGCACAACAGCTGGGGGTGGATCATCTGGAAGCCTACGGCGACTCGAAACTCGTCGTAAACCAGATTCGGGGGCAATACGAGGTTCGCCATGAAGATTTAATCCCTTATCATGAAGTCGCGTTGAACCTTATTTCAACCTTCACCGGGTTCTTCATCGAACATGTCCCCCGTTTACAAAACTTGGAGGCTGACGCTCTGGCTGGCCTCGCAGCCTCATTGGCCGCACCCCTTGGGACTCAACATTATGTTACGGTGACTGGCCGAGACCTGATTTGTCCCAGAAACAACCTGTGCTTGCAAGTGGCCCATGCCATGCCGACGAACACTGGGGTTAATGTCCGAGACTGGAGGTTCCCGTTCATCGACTTTGCTGTCTACGAAATCCTTCCGGAAGACCCGAAGGAAGCCGTCTCAGTCAGGAGACGCTCTCTTCGATTCTACTACGATACAGCCACTAAAATGCTGTACCGACGCTCCTTCGACGGGCTTCTCCTTCGATGCCTGTCTAACGAAGAAGCGGCCGAAGCTCTTCGAGAAGCTCATGACGGAACTTGCGGAGCTCATCAACCAGGTCCTAAGTTGCAAGATCGACTGCGACGTATGGGCTACTACTGTCCAACCATGGTTGCCGACGCAGTGGAATATGCTAAGAAGTGCCATGCATGCCAACTTCATGCAGACTTCATACATACACCGTCGGAGCCGCTACATCCTATAGTCGCCTCCTGGCCCTTCGAAGCCTGGGGCATGGACATTGTAGGGCCAATCACCCCTCCTTCATCGAGAGGACACCGCTTCATCCTGGCCATCACCGATTACTTCTCCAAATAGGCGGAAGCGGTCCCACTAGCGGAAGTAAAAAGCTCCAGGGTGGTCAGCTTTATCAAACACCATGTCATTTACCGTTTCGGGGTACCCCGGCGGATCATCCATGACAATGGTCCTCAGTTTATCAGCCACATTTTCAGCAGGTTCTGTGACAAGAATCGCATTCAAAACGTGGCCTCAACCATCTACAATCCGGCAGCAAACGGATTGGCCGAGGCGTTCAACAAAACTATCGTCAGGCTGCTCAAAAAGGTCGTGTCATCCAACAAATGCGACTGGGACGAAAAGCTTGGCGAATGCCTTTGGGCCTACCGCACAACGGTACGGACCCCAACAGGCAACACTCCATTCTCCCTGGTCTACGGGAGCGAAGCAGTACTGCCTCTCGAGATACAGATACCTTCGCTCCGCGTGGCAATCACAAACGATCTCACAGAAGAAGACAATCAACGTCGTCGTCTGCGGGAACTGGAGGCACTTGACGAAAAGCATCTCCTAGCTCAACAACGCATCGAACTTTACCAAGCCCGTATATCACAGGCTTTCAACAAGAAGGTCAAGCAAAGAACTTTCCAAGTTGGTGACCTGGTTTTAGCAGTCAGAAGGCCAATGGTGTTAACTCACAAGACACCAGGAAAGTTCGAGCCCAAATGGGAAGGACCCTTCATCATTGAGACGGTATACTCAAACGGTGCTTACCGGCTCGCCAAACCCAATGGGGACTTGTTCATGATGCCCATCAACGGCAAGTTCCTAAAGAAGTACTATTCTTGACATCCTCCAAGACATGTATTTCCCCAAACAACCTCTTTATACAAAATCAAACGCTTCCGGAACCCAGCTGTTCCGTGGCATCCTTCCGTAGAAAGATAACCACGTCCACATTACCTCTGAGTTGTCTCTCTATATCCTACAAAGCGGAACCTTACATTTCGTAAAGCTTACGCTATCCTTCATGTTTACCACGTCCACATTACCTCTGAGTAAACATCCCGTACAAACAACTCCTGTGTTGTCGTACATTGATCGCAGAACTTCCACGTCCACATTACCTCTGAGTTGTTCAGCGTATCCCCCAGGATCATTCCTACCACGTCCATAAATACCTCTGAGTAGGAGGATTCTATCATTTGAACCTAATGATTGCCATGTCCACATTACCTCTGAGCAAACATGTTGGTTCCTTCAAACTTATTATCTGTACCTAAAAACCAAGGTGCGCAAAAGATAATAGGTCCACATAAATCATCAAGTTCATGAGATCAAAAATGAACACATCACAAAGATAGTGTATTTCTTTATTTTTCAAAAAGGGAGTACAGAAATACGCTATTTCCCCCAGCAAGAGTTGTAAAAACACATAAAAAGAAGAGAAGCTACAGTCCCCGATCCTCTCCAGGATAGGATGAGAGCTCTCTGACTCGACGTCTCAGATCGACAGTGCGAGTTTCCACAGTCGCCTGGACTCGCAGCTCGGCTTCTTGACGCATTAACCCGACAGCCTCAGCGGAAGTTTTACTCTCATACTTCTCATCAAGCTGTCGTCGCTGCTGAGCCAAAGCAAGGGTCCGCTGAGTAAGAGTCGCTTCCTCCTGCTTGAATGCCACGTGTTCAGCCAGGACACGATCAGCTTCTAGTTGAAGTTGGGCCCGCTGGTCTTCAAGACGGCGCATCTGAGCATCAACCTCTGCGATGTTAGCGTCCACCGCAGCCCGCTTCTCCGTCGTCTTCTCCATAGATTGAGACAACTGCTCCGCCGCAGCCTCAGTCCCAGCCACTTCACGCTCCCAACTGCTCACATTGGCTCGATGGGAAGCCTCGATTTCAGCCATCAACTTTCCTATCTCTGCATCTATCAAGACAGAGAGGTCATTTCGTTGGATGCGCTGCAGTTCCGCGAGCCGCTCGTCCAGCTCCATCACCGAAACCTCCAGAATTTCGGCCATATGGTCATGGCCCTGGTGAATGCGGATCAGCTCGATACAAGGCATTGCCAAAGCTTTTGCCGCCGTAAAGCTCCCCTTGGCATCCATCACTGCAGATACACCTTTCTCCAGCATTTTGTACACTCCCTCGACGAGGAACTTCACATACCCGTCGGCTTCCGCCAGCACCTGCGGCGTCATAGCAGGAGTTGAGGGAGCTACTACAGTTTGCGGACCGGAGGAAGATCCGCCAACCTCGATCTGAGAGGTTTGAACCTCGGCAGCAATAGGCTCTTCATCAACAGGGCCCAGACTGCTAGCCCGAGGAGTCGAAGGAACAGAAGGAGCCGGCACATGCGTCGTGATAGTACCCCAAGTGGAAGGAGCAACAGAGGGTTCCACACCCTTACCCTTCTCAAGACTGGAGAAATCACCGACGTCAACGGCCACCACTTCTACCCCCGACGTTCTATCTGCATCAGCTACCTCCCCCGACAAAACGGAGAGATCGACATTTATCTCCTGGCCAGCCCCAGGAGACAAGACCGGCAGAAGGGTCTCATTCTTCTCAAATCCCTCTACAGGGACAAAATCTGTCGCTACCGCCTGATCGGTAGCCATCTCTATGTCCATGGTTGAAGCCAAGGAAGGATTCGGCAATGATTCGGCCGACCTCCTTTCATCATGACCAGGAGGGGAATCAACCCTCTCCTCTATCCTCACTGCTTCTGCTGCCCCCGCAACGGACCCTTGCAACGCTGGAGGGACGTCACCAGAAGGCGACGAACTCCAATCCACTTCATCATCAGGATGCCTCGAGTCTGTAGGACCCTCAGCGTCCAAGGCCTCCACGGCAGATGGTACTATCCCAGAAGTTGTTGCGACTTCAAAGTCAGGAGATACTAAAACCTCCGCGGGAACATCTTCGGGACCCTCCTCCACAGGAGACATCATCGTTGGTGGAATGCGCTCCTCAGAAGAGCCTGCCACCTCCTTCGGCTTACTGGTGCCCGATTTCGAAGCACGAGACTTCTTCTTCAATCCCTACAAGAAGAAGAGCATAAGTCGCCACAATGACCTAAAAAACTGGAACTATGAAGCACTCCTTACCTCAGCGGGAGCTAAGCCCGTTGGCGTTACAAGTGGCGTTTCCGTAATCTTCGGGGTCGACGTCCTTCTCGACCTTTTCAGTACAGAAGAACCAGCTTCTGGGTCAGCCCGCCTTTTTCCGACAGACGGGTCTCTCACTGGTGCCATAGCAGCAGCCCGATACCCCGCCAATTCTGGCGGACGATATGACCGAGCTGCCACCAACATATTCATTGTTGCCTCCAACTGGGTTCCAATGATGAAACTAGTCTCCCTGTCATAACCAGGAGACATAGTATTCATAGTACAATACAGCTTGGCGGCCGGATATAAGATCGGCGGCCGAGGATTGCGAACTGGTGTGGTAAACTTAACGCTAGTACATCCAGCGTTATAATACTGCCAGCCCCGGGCTCTATCCAGCAAACTCCCGATGAAGCCTAGACTGCTACTGGGATTCCGCAGCATTAGCTGAGTGTAGCCAAATTGACGAGCAAATCGGCTTGGCAAGTACGGTTCCAGATAACACCTGTTCTGATTACGGTAGACCAGATGCGAAGGCCGGATACTCTGCAACCAACAAAAACTCCATTTCGGCAAAGTAACCGCATCCTCGCCAGAATCAACCAAATCCTGGTCGGCCTCGAAATTCTTGAAGATCGGGCCAACCTTCACGATTTCCCACCCCTGAAGGAAGGACAAAACCCTCCTACAAACGGGGACGCCAGTGTAAGACCACTTTCTCTTGTAGAAGCGGCGAATGAAGGCATCTCCTTCAACATGGTCCTCCTCAGGACCAGGACTCATCACATTCGGATGATGTAAGATCAGCCACCCCATAAGATAATGGAAAGGCAGCTCGGCCCGGGGAAAGTTGTCATTATTACCTTTCTCGTGGATCACATCATCAGCAAAAGACCTCAAACCGCGCAGCAGGTTGCACACCATCGCGGGGAGGAGAGCCAGAGGTCGTCCAAAGGCCAACTTCACTGCAGGCAAAATGAGATTCCGATGTACCCTCTCAACAGCACCGGATCCCCCTGCAAATATGCAATCCCGGAGCCATATCATCAAGTAGGCCGTCAACACTGCCTTAGATGACATCCGGTGCGCGTAGTACCAGAAACAGCTGTACGTGTTCTTGCCGCTCTCATTTGAATGTGGGGTCTTCTCGTCCAGCCGGGTTATTTCAGAACTCACTTCCGCGGGTGTCAAGCCCTGCGGAGTCGCAAACCGGATCCTCGAAGGATCCGCCAAATCCTGCCTGAAGACATAGTCCCTCCAAGCAGTCACGTGAGGTTGGGTCTTACCCTTGTCCCTCCGGTGCATCAGATAATGATGGCTCGTCTCGTCACCTCCTTGAAAACGGCCATCATCTCCGGGTCCTTATCTTCCAAGACCTGGATCTCTTCATTCGATGGGAAATATTCCTCGTACGGTTCCGAGCCCCAAGGAAGCTTGGACACTTCGTACATCTCATGAAGGGCCAATCCCAACTCCCCCACTGGAGTAAAGAAGCTGCCAGTCTGGGCGTTGAAAAGCTCCAACAGCGCAAGGAACATCGGCTTATTGAGGTCCACGCCTGCCTGTGTGGCCCGAATGGCGGCAGTCAGCCCTATCTCTTTAAGCTCAACTTTGAACCTGGAAAGCACCCAGGAGGTCAACTCGTCCCACTTTGGGATGTAGTGACACCAACCTTCGACTCTAAAACCAGCTGTCGGATACGTGACCTTCGACGTCAGCATCCGATTTGCAAAAGTCGGGGCACTGAAGGGAAACGTGTCATTTGGGACTTCACTATAGATGCTCCCGGGACGCAAAGCTCGGTAACTGAACGAAGAACCAGTTCGTGAAGCGGTCAAGGTGTCTCGCTGGTTCGAGGTGGTGTCAATCGAAAGGGAGCCCCCCAAGGCACCTCCTTGAGAAGGAGTAAGTTCCCAACCCATCCTTCTCTTCGAAGCTAGACGATAAAAGGCTGTCAATGGCAACTGGCGGTCAACCTGCCGCATGTATAACATCATGCCCTTAGCAGCAAAGAACCAGTCTTCTCTGATCTTCAATATCTTCGCCTCGGAAGAGACTAATCGGTCGCCAAACAGAAAGGCAGGCTTTAAGAAGGTCACACCTTCAGAATCAGCAGACTTCAGTTTACCGCTCTCCATCATACTCTGGAGGAAAAGCGGCAACTGGACCTGGATTTGTAGCATCCTCTCACGAGGTTGGTCCTGAAGGATAGCATCCTTTGCAGGGTTGATCACCGCCTCATCAAAATCAACTCCCATCTGACAAAGAGAAGCGTCCAGGAGGACCTCATTCAACAAAGGGATCGTCATCGACACTGGCACAAAAAAGTGGAAGTCAGGCAAAAAAAAGACAAAATATGTCAGACAGACTGGCGCATTGCCAGGGTATGAACCCATGCGCATCTGCTTTGGCGCATCATCAGGGTATGGACCCACGCGCATCTGCTTCGGCGCATCATCAGGACATAGGCCCATGCGCGTCAGCATGTCTCGGCGCATCATCAAGGCATAAGCCCATGCGCGTTGGCATTGGAGCTTCGGCGCATTATCAGAGCGTGAGCCCATGCGCGTCAGCAAAGGCTTCGGCGCATCTTCAGGGAATAAAACCCATGCGCGTCAGCCATTAAAACCTCGGTGCATGATAAAGTTATAAACCTATGCACGTCGGCAGGACAGAACCTCGGCGTATCATCAAAGACCAAAGTCTATACGCGTCGGCAGTTAGGGCACAGGGCCCAAAGCAGAGACGAAACTCACCTGTCACCTCAGGACGAACGTCGGCAAGAGGCGCAAGAGTGATAGGTACATCCTCATCAACAGACTCCTTCGCTTTCTCCTTCCCCTTGCCGGCAGCACCGCGAGGAGTCTTGGGAGCCATTCTCTAGAAGAAGGAGAAGTTAGGGTTTTGAAGAAGAAACTCTAAAGAAGCAGAGGCACAGAGAAGAAGAACCCTTTCTCTCTCCAACTCTTACCTATTTATAGGGCTTGGTCGCACGCGTGAACAGATGACGTGTAATCTCAGCCGTCGCCTCGGGTTCTGTGCAAGGATAGCAGCAAATAAAATCAAAAGATCATCATTAATCTTTTCGGTTACCGAGGCACCATCATCATTAACTGAGAAAAGCATGCGCCCGAACAGGCATGCGCCCAGAAATCATGCGCCCTGACCTCCATGCTTCTTATTCAAAGTATTCCAAAATTTATTCAAAAGTTTTGAAAACTTTGAAGGGGGTCTTGTAGAAGCATGGAATTTCACAACCAGAAAGCCCATGCGCCAGATACTACATGCGCTAGAACTCAGACGAAGAACTTCACAGCAAAGTCAATAAGTATAGACATTTGAAGAAGGACTTTTTATTTATATATAAAAGTCTATTACATGTCTAGAAAAGGTTGTACAAAGGAGAATTTCTACAAAGGAAAGAGCCTAAGTCTACAGCCAGCGGCCACCATGCGCCTTCAGATAAGTGCAGCGGCCACCATGCGTCTCCAGATAGGCGCAGCATCACTATGCGCCACCAGTGAGGCGCAGCAGATATCATGCGCCTCCATCCAGGCGCATCCTATCATCTCTTCAGCAGCTCAGTTATGTGCATTCCTTCAGCCAAATTCTTCCAGCCAGGCTCACCTGGCCGAGCAGAGCCCAGTTATGTGCCGCTCTTCCAACCAGGCTCGCCCGATAAATGCTTCGATACACAAAGCATTTAACCCTCTGGCTGGAACCAAGAAAGAGAAGAGCACCGCAAATGCTGTGGCCAGGGAAGGCTTCGAAAGAGCCTCCAAAGCCGAAGGAAGACCGTGATCGAAACCGCGGCTAAAGGAGCAGCTTTCAACACAATCAAAGTGGGCGACACCCACTTTGAAGGAAGAGAGAGCCTTGCACCGCCATTCCGATCTACGGCTCTTCCGGAATAACGGAGACGAGGCTCGAGCATCCCTATCTTTGGATGCAACAGGCACCTTCCGCCTGCCTCAGAAGCCCTCGACTCCGTCTTTTGGATGTAACAGTCACCTTCAAGTGCATGGAAGACAACACAGCGTCTCATCTTCACCCTCGGGAGCACTTCGTCAACAGAATGCACCCGCATGTTCAAGTTCATGTTGGAAGAACGTGAGGGAATGAGAAGCAAATCTTCTCTCCATGCCACTATTTATAGGCCGGGCAGATCAAACCCACGCGCCAAGTGGATGGCCCTCCGAATTCCGTGCAATGAATTTACATTAAATGGATGAACCGGACGCCTCGAATTCAGCCAAACGGCTATTTATGGCACTCGAAGAGCGAGACAGCCGCATCATTAAAAGACATGTCCGATGCGCCAGCCAAACAGCGCATCACACGGACGCGCCCTTCGGCATCAGGCGCATCATACAGACGCGCCCTACAGTACTCGGCGCATCATAGAGGGTGCGCCCTCACACATCTCCATACCGAGTGGAACGCCAAACGACGCGCCCACTCAGCTGTCCATCGAACGTCACCAACATTAAATGCTGAACTGACAGAGTTGGCAGCACGCCTCCCAAAGTCTGAACAGTTGACAGCTTTATTCAGAAAATGAAGCGTCGGCAACGTCAGCATCATCATGACTTTATTTCGACGGCTACTGCCACGTGGCCACTCCACCATCCGCATGCGCCTCTACGGCCATGCGTCCAAATCAGCATGTGCCTCAAAAGCCATGCGCCTCAGACTGCTCTCTGATCCCGAAAGACAGAAGGAAAGTCGCCTGCATGCGCCTTAAAAGCCATGCGCCCCAAATGGTTTGTAACTCCTAAAGGTTATGAGCCGCAGCCTCCTCCTGCGCCCAAGGCGCAGCTCACCAGATCACTACTCTCCACCAAATCCGAGATCTTCGAACCATGAGTCGACGACACGTGTCCTTTGACTCAACTCATCCGAGATTTCAGCAACGGAAAGATCTTCTCTCTGCTACGTGCCGGCTCACAACAGCAGTATGAAGAGTTCTCCCTCTCGATCAGGGCGCAGCATCCATGCGCCTCCATCAGCAACCTCCACGTGGCGTCCCCACACCGGCGTATCCTACATGCGCGCATGAGCAGCCAGCCTGCAAAACTATAAATAGAAGGATCATCCCCTTCACACACACACACAGAGACTCAGAACACAAGACTCACATCACCAGAGAGGCAGTCCTAGACACTCAACGTCTTCCTCCTCTCAGCAAGCTCCAGCACCCAGAGCAATCAACACCTTCAGAGAACCGATAACCGCCGTCAGCCGGTCAACGGAGTCAACGCATTACCACTCGCTCCATTGGCACTAAGGACCCAGCTTAAACAAAAGTGTACTCCTAGGACTACATCTAAGTCCTATATTGTATCACTGTTCTGTTTGTATTAAGATTTCAATCAAAACAATTTTAATGGCAAACACCAACTTGGGTGAAACTGAATGCTCTTCCACATGGAAACATCAAAACTCATAGAAACCCAACTAAAATAGATCAAAACATGCAAAAATCCAAAAATAGGAAGACTTAGATCTAGAACAATGGAGACTCCAAATCACAAAATGCCAAGAACTAATGTTGATCACCATGTCCTAATCTAGCAAATGGACCAAGAAAATAGGGTTCTCATGTAGTGGCAAGATGCACTTGCCTAGGGTTAGGAGAGTTGTGGAGGAAGGAAAAGAAGAAGAAGAAGGAAATTAATGGTGGAAGTTATGAGGAGAGAGAGTGGTAGGTGGGGGTTATAAAGAGGGTGAGTTGTGGTGGGTTGAGGGATAGCATAGGTTAAGGTGATCCAATGCACAATAAACCAAACCAAATCAATCCAATTAAAACCGAGCCACGACAAAAACCCAAAATACGAGAAATACCGAAATTCCACAAGTTGAGAAAAAATAAAAATACATGCCAAAATCCAGATACGACTATAAATACGAAATGCGGGAAATACGGGAAATGAGGGTGACATATATACAACTCCAGTTCTAAAACATGAAAGCTAAAATATGACAACTAGCTAAACTCCAGGTCACTCCTGAGTGTCGGGGCCATAGGTAGCTAAACCATCTCCACAGTAATATATAGGACATGTGTCCTCAGGGCAGTCATCTGTAAAATTTCAACAGGTCCAGTCAGGACAGGAACGAGTACAACTCCTCAAGAAAACCCAAGTAAAAGACAGAGAACTATAAAGCAGTTATAGACAGTTTTATTGATGAATATGGCAGTTTATATACAGGTGATGGTATAGAGAACAGATAAGGTACAAGGAAAGTAAGTAACTAAAACAATAGAAGAAAGATGGCAATGAAGACTGTAAATAATTCTAGCTGAACTAAAGTAACATAATGAGTCCAGGCAGTAATGTAAAACAAGTGTAAACTACTATAAATCCAGTACGGGATGAATCTAATACAAGATGAATCCAGTACCAGATGATTCTAGGTAGTGATCAAGAATCCAGGTGAGTCCAGCTAATCTAATAGTGTGTTTTAAAATACCGAGATCGACATGTAAACGGCTGTAGGTAATCAGGCACATCTCTTACTGATCAGGCGAGAGATGGCTATGCTTCCAGTAGATTCCAGTTAGAGATTCCAGATTTGGGGTATGTCTACATGTCTTACTCAATATTTTCCCGTCCCGCAATACAAATGAATCCAGAATTCGACACGAGAATCGAGATGAGTCCAGCCAAAATATGATAATTCCAGAAATAGATTCTGAAATGATTCCAGTGATTCCAGTAATAGAGACCAGATAATATGGTGAGTGTGTCGTATACATGAATCCAGAAATATCCATACGTGTGGTATCAGAGAATCACATAAAACTAAATAGAACTGAAATATAATAACTGGCAAATAAATGAGAGAACTATCAGAGAATGTACTCGCCTGATACTCTGAAAAGAGTAGTGCAATGTCAAATGTCTGCACCGGAGTCACAATGTCCTAAATAGAACAGTACAGGTTATAATGTGTTCAAAATAAGACAGATGAAGTCTATGATACAATCTACATGATTTCTAGGTCAATCTAGGTCAAAGTCAACTCTAAGTCCAACATGGTCAACTGTCTAGGTCAAACTAGGTCCAAGTCAAACTTGGTCAACTCTGGGTCATCCCAAGTCAATACTCTAGTTCAACTAGGTCAATAAGGTCAATTTGGTCAATCCTAGCCAAATGGTCCACTATTGGTCAAACTTGGTCTTAACTAGTCTAGTCTAATCTAGGTTTGGACACCAAATTCTATATTTGCTAATCCCAAACTCTAACTATACCATAACCAAGCTCATATCCTAAACATCATCTATGCATACCATGACATACTCTACATCAACATACAACCATGTCTAACTACAGAACATATACCTATATATATCATATTATTATATTCAAGAATATAGATAATGTTTATATACATATAATGTGATAGGGTAGTGTGGCATGGGTGTTTGTGTTAATATTGAGTGGTGTGTATACAACCTAGGCTAGAGGGTTCCTGTGTTCTCAGAATTACCATTGTGGGTGTGTGTGTGTGTGATAAAAAATGACAGTTTAGTGTAGGGATTTCTCAGGAATGTGTGACAGTGTGGTATCATGCCCATGTGTGTGTGGGGGTGTACTAAGTCAAGAATGAAGGGGAGGTTGTGTGTACATTACAGTGATATGTATTCCAGGAATTGAAGAGTGTGTATACATATAGGAACTGTGTGTGTTTTCAAGGAAGCATTAAACAATTTCAGGTTTGTATGTGTATATGAAATCTGAAAAGCATGGCAAATGACAGTTAGGATGTGTGTGACTATATGACAGTTCACAATCTCTCAGGAATTTGGGATAATGTAATGTGTCAATGACAGTTAGTTAAAAAAAAAAGACTAGTGCAATGTGTGTAATGTAGGGTATCTCATAGGTTCTCAGGGAATTCAATGTAAATTCAATCAGTTCAAACAATGAACTCAAAGTCCCAACTCCCATGCCAACCAAATCCTATATCCCTACACAAATAAAACCCCTACATTGCAGTAGACAATCATACAGAAATAGGAATCTAACATGCCAATTTAAACACCTAATATTTCAGTTAAAAGATTTAAAATCAGAATATAAGTTAACATGTAAATTTCTGGGAATTTCAGTCTATCATTGGACAGCCCCTTCCCATATTCGAATCCCAATTACTTATGCAAAACCTAATTCTAATTGTCAATCCTATCCAGCAGTAGTTGGTATATATATACATGAGTTAAACATGTAAACAAACATCAAAACTCAGTTTTTAGAAAGGGGAATTAAATCGGGATTAAAAACAGGAAATAACAGTTGACATTGAAATTATAGCAGTTCAACACTTCCAAAACCAAATTCGAATCCAAAAACTTGAAACCTAACATGCATTTATATAAACCAGTCATGTGAATCTATGATACATCATCCAATGAACATTTATTCACAGAATTTAACAATTGAAACTGATGATAAACTCTGGAAACCATAAACTGGATCCAGTATCAGAAGTTCATGAATTTGCAACCGAAACCAAAATCAATCATGAAATCCTTAAGCTCAGCTTGTAAACTAAATCCCAGGTATGTAAACATGTCTCAGATAATTAAATGAAACCTAAATTACATATTTTAATCAGTCAATCCGACAATTAAACCATTTAATAACTAACTCTGTAAGGAAACAGAAATAAACAGAAATGTGTATCAGAAAAATTATAGGAACCTAAATTGACATTCGAATATACCATAAAATCACATTCAGTCACACCTCGAGGTTAGACACGCATGTTCGTGTCAAGTGGAGGTGTTCTCGTGTCCAAACAATGGACACGAAGTGTCCAAATCGTGCAAAACAGGGCGTGCCAGTCTGTGTGCACAGGCGGGCTCGTGCAGCCATGTCGTGTCCGATTGGACACGACTCAGTGCTCGAGACGAGCCATGTTCTTGCAAGGTGACACGTGGGATATAGGGCTAGGTCCTAGGGTGCCTGTATCGAGTCGGGGTCGTATCGTGTTCGGGTTTGAGTTGCATATCAGAGAGAAATTCCCGTGTGTGCAGTGACAGTGTAAAATCAGTGCAGCCTCGATATCTTCGCGCACAGTCGACAAGGACTCGTAAAATTTTGTGTGGATGATGTCAGTGGGTGCCCGCACGTCCCCACAAATTTTCATGGTGTCACGTGTCATGTCCGCAAAGGGACTTGAACAGCAGGACAGCCGTACGGGCCTGTGCGCAGTGTCGTACACGACTTACGTGTCCATTTTGGACACGAAATGCACACAAAAACCAACTCAGTCCTCAACAATATTAATGTACACATCAAGAGCTTCAAAATCATGTAATTAGTTTAGCAAAAATCGAAAATAAAATCCTTAGAGGTATTTCATCGAACACCTAACATACACTACGACACGTGTCCGATACGGACACCAAACGGACACGAAATTCACCCAAATTTCAGGGACACCTAGGGGACTCCTAGATCTATCCCTACATGCAAAGAAAACTGAAATTTAAATCAATTTAAAGGGTTTTACCTATAGGTGCAAATTGTATGAAAAAGCTCCAAATGGGGGGTGTTCCTCTTGATGGCTAAATGCTCCAAATTGATCCCAAACTGAAATGGCTCTCCACAAACAGTCCATAAACTCAATTTAGAACCCAATGCAAAAGACTAGGATGAAAAAGGAGATCAAATGAATAAAATGGAAATTTTTGGAAGGGGGAAACTTACCTTTCTTTTCTCCAAGTGTAGGAATGATAAAAAGAGGCAAGCCCTAATGAACAAGTGTTTAAATAGGATGGGGATCCCTATGTGGCTGTTCATAGGTTCAATAATTAGGGTTAGGCTTCACTAAATGGCCCATGGGCTTAAGTCATGATCAATTAAATAGTTAAGCCATAAGTCATTTCATGAAATTACAAGCCATGACTTAAATTCACTAAACCAAATCCCCTCATTCTAAAACTATTCTCTAATGACTAAAATAGGTTAACTCAAGTTAGATTATGGTTAGCTTCTAGGCTAGTCCACTAGGTCTCAACAAGTCAAAGTAAACTAGAATTCAGCAATTCAACAAATCACCAAATAATTCAAATAAGTCAAAATGACCAAATTACCCCTAGGCTAAAAATAATAATTAAGTCATCATAATGACATGGTTAGGCTCTAGGCCATGCAGTCTCTCAGGTTTCACTAGCAGCACATCAAAATCACAAGTCATGACTTAAACCAATTCTTAAATAGTTTAAACAATATTAAAAATCACTAAAAATTATAATGTGAATCAAATATCAATAATTAATAATTATAATTACAAAATTTCAAAATTACCCTCATCTAGAAAACTGGGTGTTACATTAAGGTAGATGATTTTAATCATGGTTGAGGATTGGAGTACAAGATGACCAGAAATTGTGGCACGGATAGTGCAGGGGCGTGCCTTGACTAGTGTATTAGCCATGGTAGGAAAGGCCGAGCCATAGCGGTGTCCGAACTAGGAAAACCAGGCCAAGTTGTGGCATGACTTCCATAAATAATTTAATTAGATATTATTTTAATCTTGTTGACTTTAAGTGATCCGGTTGTACCAAGTTGGCCCAAACTGGACCCGAACTGAGCCCAAGCCCGTGTAGACATATAATGCGTCCAAGAACACCCATGTAGACATATTCGAGATAGATGCAAGTAATTGGTATTTTATTTTGATATTGTCAAATATTTCTAAATGTTTTTATGCATAATAAAATGGCATTAATATGTTAGAATGTCATTTCTAAAATGCTAGCACCATTTTCCTGTGGAACCAATTAGAGTAAAGGTATTATGTGTAATGCCCCGCTCCGCACGGTGCATTATGCTGAGTCGTTGACTCAAAGAGTTGCGTTGACCCGATTACGTATCGATGCGAATCGATACAAAGTGTTGAGTTGTCCCGAGGAATGCATCGAACTAAGTTGATGCGAAGAGTTGCCTTGTCCCAAAGAATGCATCGAGTGAATCGATGCGAAGCGCCGCGTTGCCTCGAAGGATAAGTGCGTTGAGACGGCTCGAAGATTCTAAGAAATCGAATCGACCAAGGCGCAAGTCCAAATCGGTACAAGTAATGATTTTAGTTGGTTTCATGTGCAGGCTATACGTTTACGCTGAAATGTTAGAGGTCGATCTTTTGCCTTATTCAGTAAGGGGTCCGCGAAAGCAAATCGTCGCCTTGCGACGGACGGAAGCATTGGCACGCTAAGCCCAAATCGGACGTATAATTCAATAAGCACGAAGTGCTCGAATGGCTAAGTCAGGAGAGTGGCCGTGCAACAAAGTTATAAAATCGAGCCGCATCGGCTCGGCGAAACGACAAAGGCGTATCGACTCAAGGTGGGAGGATTGACTTCTTTTTACTCCTTCATTCGATAAGTCAAATATATCATTGTATGCTGAGTTAACCTATCAATGCCACGGGCGTGGCTCGATGGTGAGATAAACGTAGTACGTGTCGAATACTATATAGAACAATCGAAAATGAATCGTACGGCAAACGTACGAGTCGCTATGGAACATTGGATATCGCAAAGGCGAGCGCCTCGGTGCGCAAGCCGCAAGAACATGGGATAACTGTACTCGGCGAGTGCCTTAGTGCACGAACCATACCGTGCCTTCGCGCACGAGTTAGAACGGCTAGAACATTGAAAGACAATAGGCGAGCGCCCTAGCGCGCAAGCCACGGACATTGAATGCTAAGTCATAGAACATCGGAATACGGTCGGAACGTGCCTACGTGTATGGGATAATAAAAGATGGCTTCGTTGCGAAAGAATACAGTTGTGGCATGAATGTGGCGGAACTGTCGGATATGACATAATGCCTCGAAAGGTGTTCGAGACCTTCGGGTCGTTCGGTTGACGAGCATTGAGTTGAGGCATGATGCCATTGAAACATTGAAACGAAGAATGAAACGTAAGAGATAGAAAGTTAACAGAGAAATGCGAGACGATAATGCGGCATGGTGCCCTTCGAAATGTTCGAGGCCTACGGGCGTTCGTTGAGAACATTCGGGCGTTGTGCCAATTGAAATAGAGATAAGCGAACTTGCTTGGTTGTATGAAATATAAGATTCGTTGCATGGTCAAATGGACTTAAAGATATAAAAGCCCGTGCATGGGTATTCCCTCGAACGTGATCACCAGGGCGCTGGGACCGTTCGGCCTAGGAGGGATTTTGTTTTCGGTATTGTTGGTGCACTTCGACTAGACGGGTAGCGCCTGTCTAGTGAATGTGATAAGCCACTTACACGAGTAATTCGGGGGTCCTCGGATCGTGTGTGGTTAGCAACCATAACTGAGTGACTGTCGTCTTACAATTTCGATTCGATAAATATAAGTCCATTCTAGCTTGACAAGCTAGTGACCTTCATATAGTTAAGGGCGATGGGTTTGGAAGTGCAAGGTATACGTATCCTGCATGGATGGATCCGAATAGAAGGCACTTATAACATGACAGGGAATACAGATAGGCGTATTCACCTTGCGTCGGTGCAAGGGCGAGTGCGTCAACTGGTAAGTCGCGCCACGAATCAAACACGAGAATGCTTGCTTGCCTATTCAATTCGATAACATGCTTGCTATGATAACATG